>DWNE01008710.1:0-11363 GCA_018249875.1 Cecropterus toxeus | reverse complement strand
ACACTCATAGCCCCACAGTAGGATTTTCTCCTGTTTCGTGGGTGCCATGGACACACAAAGACGAATACACAAACACCGAATACACAGAGCCAGAACAGAAATCTAAACTTATCAATCATATTTCTGCCTGGCCGGGAATCGAACCCGGGACCCACTGCGCGTTGGACCGGTATAGTGACCGTTCTACCACGCGGGTCGTCAAGAAAAATCAGAATACAGGGACAAATTCGAGGGAAGACTTTAACACCTCAAATCGTCGTGTTTCAGAGATCATTAATCATGCGGTTCGGACGCGGCGCTGCCCTTCCGACCTCTTGCAGTCGGTGATTAACACATCCCTCAGTCGACCCGCCAAGTTAAGCAATGCTTAGATCTCAATACAAAAAAAAAATCGTATCGTATAAAAAACGCAACACACATTGGTTTCTGAATTCGTTTTCAATTTACAAAGCTGATATTGTTTTGTTGATGATATTGTACAGATGGTATTGATGATATTTTTTAATTGTTGGTGACTCATGTAATCTACACGAATCACACTTTAAAAATCAGTCTCCTTAAGGTATTACACTCCAAGTTACAGTAAAATCCTGAACTACGGTAAATCTAACTCTTAACAGTAAAAGTCCAAAATGAGCTGAAATCATCGTTTACCTTGATTATTCACTAGCTAAATTGGTTCTTTACCTAAGAGATACGGTAAATGTCGATAAATGACTAAATATATCCGTGCTTATTTTTCGACCAATCTTAGGACATCTTAGGAAGACTAATCTTACGATTTACTGCAGTTGAATTTTTACGGTATAATATACTCCATTTCGTGAATCACATCATGCCTGTCACTCAGTCCCATCGATCACTCTGCGCTACCACTTCGCCGTCCCACGCCGACGACCAATTAGCGTTGCTAGTGATGGGATATTGTGATCTGTACGATACGGTATCAAGTGATATGTATTTTTATGAGTGTAGAAAGCGTCTATTTTTTTATGATTTTGTAAGAATACATGCAAGCAATACAGAATTTAAGCCTAGTATTAGCGCGGAATTAGTCGAATTTAAGTTGTAACTTACAATAGTCAGTTTTATTATTTTTTGTATTTTATGCTTTACACATTTATGTATTAAAATTTAACATCATTAAATTTACATCATTAAATCTTAATATATATCGGATCATTTGGCTACAAATGCTTGTAATTTTTTGTTAGAATATAACATATTCTAGGTAACAAATAATCCTCCATGGAGCGATTTATAAGAATGAAATTTTCCACAGTAGTCCTATTAAATGTAGACATATGGAACTGTGATTCCTTCAAAGTTAGGGCAAAAAAGCTTATATAATTATGTACCACCAATAAAAATCTAATTCTATATGTGAACATACCTGATTGGGGGTAGTAGCTCTGTCCCGCGCTGACCGCCGGGGTCGGCGCGCGGTAATCCATCACTCACTGGTTTCACTATCGACACATCACTAACTATCGACATAATCTATTCACACTACACAACACTATATCGTCAGTCTATCGTTTAACTGGCGTTAATGTTACATTTTGCCTAGCTAGATATTATAGAATTATCCGTATATAAAGTTCACAGAGTTTGTTAGTACCGATTGTAATTTAAGATCAATATGGGCACTCATTTTTTTCATAATCAGAAGGTGAGCTTTACAAATAATAATATCATGTTTTGTTTTAATTTTAATGGTAAAATTATAAAGATTGATAATTTGTTAAATAAATTAAAAAAAAATGGACACTGGTCTGTTTTTACCCGATTGCGTCAGAAGGAGGGAAATTTTTGTCGAGCGTATGTATGTATGTTTGTTTGTATGTATGTCCATTTCTTTGGCACGCGCTACAGTCCAAACGGCTTGACGGATTGTGACGTGTGACATATCATTAGAATCGTCTCAGTTTGTATCGTGACATAGGCTACATAATGTATATGTATAGTAATACTTTTACTCAACTATTTTGTGAAAAGCTCATATAAGCGTTAAAATAAATATTATTATGAACAATTATCTCATTTTAAGCAGTCGGATTTTTTGTCCCAATATTTTAACGATGTTACTAGTTATTTGTGGTTCTCTTTTATATGAGGCTGCCATTTTGGTCCTCGCGAGCAGCAACGCTCCAGATATAACCCCTGCTCTGCGCTCAGATGTCCATGGGCGGCAGTTGCCACTTACCATTAGTTGGCCTACAGGGTCGTTTGCTAATCTCTGCGTAGCGACCCATTCTTATAAATAATTATGTAAGTATATATTATATTATTTCGCAAAAGTAATTTTGGTTGATGCGATTACAAACAAACAGACTAACGGAAATCGAAAAATAATGGAAAATGTTATTTTGTACTATTATTTCCTGTGGGGTTTATATTGGTTTTTATTATTCTTCCAACTAAACTGTTTGGAAGTACGAGAGATGTACAGACATACAAAACATAAATTTTATATGTATCAAGAGGTGGTCAATACCACGTTAACTATGTTACATCGTGGACCACACTAGTCTCTCCTATCAACGACAGGCGTCCCTTCAAGACCTTTATTCGTAGTCTCTAACTTGTTAAGGAAGTGACAAAATTCCAAGATAGCCCCAATCCTTCGGGACCCTATTAATAAACCCGCTGGCGAGGTGGGCCGTCCTCTATAATTATAAGCTCGTATACCTTCCGTGTCGACTAAACTTTTCGTAATTTTATTGGCACATCATCATTAAATCCAGCCCCTTGAACAACACCGGTGTGATTTATCGTATAACTTTTATAAAAAAAAGGCTATCCTAAAAATAGGAAGAAAGAAGAAACATACACTACACGGTTACGGAAATACACTAGTGTTTAAATATGACGATTCTTTTTATCAAATAGAAATAGCAAATGAACATGCAGTACACCCGATAATAAATGATCACAGCATCTCATGGATCACTTCACATAGAATAGGGTATCTATCCATCACAGATACGTTACACACACAGGACTAAAATGGTCGCCTCATAATTAAGTGAGCCGTAACCACAACTTTCCCACGAAACGCAAGAACCACTTCACGCTAGAAGTAGGTACGGTAATGCTATCTCCCCGGTCGAACTACACTGGTTCTACCAAATTGGTTGATTGTGTGTATATCAACTTAACGGAAAACGGAACGGTTCTACGGAATTCAAACTATATGGTGGAGTTATTAAACCCCTAAGATATATTCCGTTTTTCCGTACTTAGTAATGATTGATCAGTAATTACATTTAACTTTTATGATTTTATGTAAATTTTATTATTTTTTAAAGATATACACATTTTATCTTTGACAAGGAGAGACTAAATATTTTGACATCAGTAGCTTCATTTACAGAGGGATGACAGTGTAATATGCTTCTTGAGCTAAAGTCAACAGGTCCGCTGTTATCCTTGAACCAACACCCCACCCTTTTGGTCCCTTTGTTGATGGAACGCTCGGTCGCCCTGGCCGACCCGAAGACCACATCTGTATTACTATTATGCAAGGAAGTGTTAATATTCTGTGACACACAGTGAGTTTCGGGTTCGGTCATTGGCCGGACAGATTTCTACAAAATGTATTTAGGTCTTACATTAATGAATTTATAAAAGAAATGCGTACGTGCAATCTGAGTATTATCTGTGAAAACTATGTTTTGGCGATTTTCCAATTGAACAAGCGGAAAAACCAAACGGATTGGTTGAAATGTAATATAGTTTGTTTAGGTCTTTCTTGCAGCCGAGCTCAATGATGGGTCTCATAAGACTAAAATGAGATTGAAGCTCTATAATTTTCTTTTTACTCGACTGCGTCAGAAGGAGTAATGTTTTTTGAGCATATGTATATATGTATGTATGTTTGTATGTATGTTCATTTATTTCGCACGCGCTTCAGCTCGAACGGCTTGACGGATTGTGACATGTGGCATATCATTACAATCGTCTCAGTTTACATATCGACATAAATTATATATTTAAAAAAAATGGCGCCTGGAAATAGAGCCAAAACAGCGCTGCTGTTATTTAGCAGAAATTGGTGTGGCGACCGTGTCTCCGGAATAGAACCATAAATAATTCTAACACCTTTAAGTATTAAGAGGTATGCATATGATGATTCAGTTATAATTTATCATTGGCATAACCCTACAGTGAATGTACCTATCCACAAGTTTGTTTAAAATTTTCCGCCGTTGGCATATAAATAGATTGGTTATCGATTTAAATTCATCGCGAGTAAAGGTACTTTTGCACCGGATATCTGGGAGACGGAATCTACGCAACTACTTGAGTATAGTAATTTATTAAAATCGTTTATTTGTATAAACGAGGTTGCCATCCACAGGCTTGTAATTGATCTTTGCCGTCTATGGACCTCAGCTTTGTCGCATCGCATAACAAATGCCCTAGGTAAGCTAAAAGGGGACTTCCGGGGTTGCGGGCAGCAAGACTGGGAGGTCGAACTGTCCAGCCAAACAACCCCGGGAGGGAAGGCGACATGTGTGGTCACATGCCCTGGTAAACACATGAAGATTAAGGTGAGCGTAAATGCTCACCGGAGAAGAGCCCGAAAGGGGCACCGCGCTTGGACTATTCCGGTTGTGTTCCGTTGGAGGTCCCGGAGATCCACCACGAAGAGCTGAAGACAGCCATCCGGCAAAAACTATGTGTAAGTACCTAAGTCTATCCGTTACATGACAACTTTTGGTAGTTGAAGGACACAAGGCCCCGTAGAATCTAAAAAATAGCATCCTACGTAGCGAAAAACCTTAATTTTGTCGCCAACAATTTATTTGAAAGGCCGAAACAAACCAACAGACACACACGACCAGACTAAAGTAATTTTAATTCTTCTTCAGGTGTTAAAGGGATTCAGCGTTTAGATGCTCGTGTGGCCGGAAGTCAAACCCGAGTTTATAGTGTATAAACTCTGCCATCTTTTTATGCCAATGAGTAAACTTTATGTATCATCTATACGTTTCTTAGATGCAAAATAAATGTATGTCACCATACGTGTTTGTTACAATATTCCCAAAACGAAACAAAATTTTAAAAAGCATTTCCAAAAAATGCTAATTTGTTTTTAAAAAATGTCTCAAACATTTTAGCCAATTTTTGACAATCCACGTATTATTCCTGATAGGTCAAAATGTCCTATCACATCACAATCAAAGAACGTCGAAGTGCCGTCAATGGTCGACAGCGTCCATTACTAAAACAAACAGCGCCACTCCAATCGGGCCGGCAGGCGACACGCGATACACTCGACATTCATTTGTATTATTATTTACATTCCAAGCTTTTTATTGTATCTAAAAGAAAGCCAATCGACAAATAATATAATAACTTAAAAACTTTTATCACTTCTAAGAAAAAAAAAATACAAAACAAGTGTTAAAATTTTGGTTGTTTTGTTGTTAAGAACCTAACAAGCCATCTTTAAAAGTAACATATGCTTATGTCTACGGAATTACTTATCGACACGCACACGCGCACATCACTGCGTACATAGTAGTCGACAATTCAATCGCGCACAGCACAACACACATCCGGTTATCGATAGCTCCCGAGCGCATCCGTACATCACTAGAGCCGGGTAACACGTCGGGCATCCGAGACGCGTGCAGTCGTCGCGACGCGCATCCCGCGACTGAGCCGGTACGTCGGGCGCACGACGCATGCGCGAGTCGTAGGCGACTTGTTGACGGCGCGAATTGCGACTTTCCGATACGACGGATACGATATAAATCGCCGATGCAAGCGCCACGGACACCTGTACAAGCGTGTGAGGGGGTCGGAAGTCGGTGGTGCATTGTCATTACCACTCTTTCCACATAGCTTCCCTAATAAAAAACGAGATTTGCCCCGACGTTTGCGGCGAGAGTAGCGGTCGGTACACACTGTGGTGCCGATTATAATGTGCTTCACGTTAAAAAAGTGTTCGAACAAAAAGGTTGTTTGGTTCAAACAGGTTGCTATTTAAGACTCCATTTTAAATCAATAGTGCTGACCATGACAAAATATATATATATATGCATTTAGTTGTGTCACAACTACATGCATATATATATTTTTTATTTTTGTGTTTTTTTTTTTGTTTGTTTAACAGTATACATACACGTAAATCCGACAATATGAACGGTTACCGATCTACCAATGCAGTTTCATGGCCTAGAACATTTACACTCAACTTCTGAAGGCCTCACTGCTTGTTTCAAGATCACAATACGCGTAAATATTTAGTTAATGTCCAATCAAAACGACTTCATAGAACATGAACACATCCATGTAGTATTATGAAAGATTCAAAGTATCCGAAAAGGCAATGTAACCTTGCTAAAGTCACAACAACAAATGCGAGGATATCACATTGTAGCAAACAGGAAGACAAATGTAGAGCAATGTAGCTAGTAGTTATTTATTAGGATCTATAAAAAGGAATATCGCCCATAGCTCTACATAGAGCCGATGTGACAACAACAGGTTGGTAGCGCACTTGTCGCATCGTCGGTGCCCCGCGCCGACACCTCGGTGATATTAAATCAGATACTGTAGAGACTAATGATCTTCGCTTATTACAACACCAGTCTCTAATTTGCATTTAACAATATTTAAATTTTTAGGGTACTCCTCGTTGGCGAGATTAAATATACAAAATTTAATGTAACTTGAAAGTCGGTTGAGAACAAGTAAATGATCACCGTTTCAGAGAAGTCGCTAATGAGAATGTTTAAGTATATTTTATCAAAGCTGATTTTTGCTTTTCATCTTACACTATACAATTCTATATGAGGCTAATTAAATGTTCATAGCTGGTCCGACCACTTTTATATTAAATATACAAGTAAATTTTACTAACCGGGCCCAGTATTTCCACCCGCGTTTCAAAAACGGTAACATACCATTAAAAATGAAATAACTTCTCGTAAAATAGATTTTTTTCAAATCATAATTCCTTGCTAATTACGTAGTTAATATTTGTGTATATTCGTTGCCTTCGGATAACTTAAATGACAGCAGAACCGCTATTTACATAATTCCATAAAAAAAAACAGTCAGAAGAACTGCCTACTGAAGCGAAAAGTTCATATTTCTTAAATATGTACTTAATTGGTGTGTATTAAAATAGTTAAAACTTGTTAATATTGATATGAAAATATTTCAAAAAAATAGTCCCATGTTTTAAGCAGTTAATGTGCAGTAAGTAATGTTAATGTTTTAAGTTTATTATTATACGCTCTTGTATACGTAGTTTCACAATTACCTAAAGTAATGACTGTCGAAATCACAATGAAATTAATTAACATGAACTTGTACTCATATATGCATACAGTACAAGGAATTTAAACCGTGTCCATATGTTCAAGCAGAGCTATCTACGTCACAGCTATTACCGACGTAAAACCATAAGGTTTTCCCCTATCAAAAATCGTCAAAAATGTCTATTGAAGTTTTCACATCAAAAACGCCCAAAATACCTATCTTAAATATCCATGACATTCCCCACCGAGCACCGAGTCGCGTATCCACAGTACCCTCTACGTATATCTACGTAGCATTACACGTAGCGTCGTAGCCAGACTTGGCGCTACGTAGCTACATCCATAGCACGGCCCGTAGCCGCCGCTACGGCGCTATCCCGGCAACCACCGCCAACGGCGCATGCGTGTTTGGCACCGCATAGAGTTTAAAACGACAGACACGACACAACAAATATACATTTTTTTTCATATGGTACTTAATTTCCATAAGGGTAACCATATGCTTATGCCGATTTTTCCGAGAATCAACATGAACTTACTATCATTGTGAAGAGGTTTAAAGCATTCTAGATAAGTACGTATAATTAGCTCTCGTATAACAATAAATACGGAGAATAAGAAACGAGAAGAAACGGTATACTTTAAATCAATAAGAAGCTTACCGTTCGTAGGCGTACCCTTGTCTGCGTCAGTGGGATGTGAGCCTACGCTTTACATTGGAGTAAAAAATAAATTTACTGTTAAAAATAAGTAAAAGTGTCTATTTTTACATTGTTAATAAAACATACGAAATATTCAATTGTCATCAGTTTATCCATCCTAGACTAACTTAACACGAAAATAGAAACAGCTACACCGTTTTCAACAGGACATTCAGAAACGAATGATTTTAAAGTCATATAATAAATCCAAAAAAATCTCTTAGACTGTGCTACGAAACTACTGTCGTAGCCGGACGTAGTGATACGTAGATACACCATAGGTATAACCGTAACCTCCATTGTGCTCTATTCCGGACGAAAATATATGAAGACTACGAAAACAGAAAGGTCATCCTCAAAATCCAACCCTGAGGAATCATCATCAATCGTCTATTAAGTTTCCAAAGACAATCACGCCACAATACAGTATGTTTATGTATACGCCTAACATTGCATAGTACATTGAAATGTAAAGAATGATCGTTTTGAGAAAATTTAATGAAATCGTATTAAGAACACAGATATTCATAAAATTTAATAGCATGCAATAAAAATTATTAATACACAGGACAAATTAGTTTCATTTTATCAAAATTTGCATTTTTTATGAACATTACTTTGAAATTATACACGCGTCAAAGAAATTCAAAAGAACAACCACTGTCCAATAAATAATATATGATGTAACATACAAACATTTTCGAAAGTCAATATTAGATAGACCCAAAATACATACAAAAAAATCAAAAAAACAAATCATATTCTTAATCGACCGTTATTTTAATTACATTTTTCATAGTGTATCAAATGTTCATATTAAATCAGAGTCACTTACCAACGTTCAGAAATGCGACATTAGAATAAAATGTTGATTCTTACCTATAACAAAATAAAAAACAAAACATTTACAAAAACGTCAACCAAAAATATTGTAGCATTCTATTGTAATGAAATTCAAACAAACGTTAGGAAATTTAAACGTAATGAACATTGTGATGTCTACCCGGTGTCTACGTCCACTCGGAAGCGTGTTGGGGGCCACCGGGGCGGTGTAACCGCGTCCCCGGCGCGCCCCTAACGCCTATCGCACCGCCGAGTTTTATACCCCGCAGGTTTTAGGTGTAACTCCACGCTTACGATTGTAAAATGGACTCGTTTAATGTAATCTCTCTATTAATGCGGGAATTACGAATGTCTGGCTGCTGCCTTTTTATAAACTAGTAACATTGTTAAAACATTAAAACACAAAACCCGATTGTTTAAATCGATTTTTTTCTTTATAATCTATACAATCTACACTAATCTATACAACACACTACAAAGTTGTGGAAAATTCCCCGCACTTCCCGTCCGTTGCGATGTTTTTAGGGAGCCGAGTTCTCTTAGCTTTATTATTTTCAGTACGATTTTATTACGATTCCTCAAAATGAACTTGAACTAAGCGCCCATAGCCTCGAAAGACGAAAAATACATTACTACGATTTTTGCTTTTCTAGAACATCGAAATGCTTATGATATTAAGATTTATCGCGACAATTCTCGTAAATTATACAGTATAATGATATTATATTATATAGTGTTAAGTTTCCATGTTTATCACTTCTCCTTCCAATGTTATAATAATTATTAATTATAATGTTATTCCTTTACGTTGTATGTGAGTTGCGTTTGGGAATAAAGTTTTCTATTTCTATAAATAGCCTACGTACTACGGTTTTTGCAGTAGTCTGTACGTGCAAAGTATTAAATGTTAAGGGATATCCATTAATTCCGTGAGACATTAAAAGGAGGAGTGGAGTTAGATCCGCTCGAATATCATCCAATCAGGTCCAAAGGGGGTGTTCGGAGTAATATATTAGTAATATATTAGTTACATTTTTAATAGATTGTTCTACACAAGACAATTATATCCAATAACATTAGGATCTGAATTATGAAAGTGACTTTACTTATAAGAAGTAAATTGTACTCGGTATGTTTTTTAAAGAGAAATAAAAAAAATACGACAACAAACAAGCCCATAAACAAACGTTGGTAACGTGTACGTAACGTCATAGTAGCCGAAAGCCACAACGAAATGATGTAAACAAATCTCTCTCTATGGAAGGAGTTAATAAAGCGTACAACTAGACGGTATCAACGTACGCACATGTGTATATAGATATAGACAAACAGACTTCACAGCGTACGAGGCGCCGGGGCTAGCTCGCGCATGCGCGTTACAGGCGCGCGTGACCATTGTCTCATACGACACGTTAATTTAGGGCCACAAGTTGTGTTGGGAAGAGCAACGGTCCCCGTTCAAACAAGAAACTTCACGCTTATTCATGACCGTTAACTGAGAGCAAATTTGAAACCTTCCCGTAAAATTGAAAGAAAAAAGGTCGAAATATTTATTATAAAGAAAGTATTTTACTTTTTTGAATATCACATTACATATTTACGTAGATGCACAGCGTTCATATACCTTCACGACACTATGCATTCAATATTAAAGCAAATATTAATTAATACTAAATATGTGTGGGACAAATACTGCTTTGATGTGAAACATCGGCGTGGCGATGCTTGCCTTTATTTATTTTAGCGCCATCTGTTATATGATATAAATATTATGACGTTTACAATATTTCCATAAACATCATTTATATACAATGAATTTTATCGCAATAAACACAGTATACGATATTCGTTAATGGGACCGTAAATCCTAATACATATGCGAATAAAAATGCACCATGCATCACAACCAAAACTTGTTCATCGTGTCCGACGTCAGTTGTACGCATATGCGAATAAAGTTATGTATCATGCAAAGCAACAATACGTCAAAGAATACATCGTCAGTACACGCATACGTAACTTGTCGTGACGTATCCGACAATGGAACCAAACGTTTCCCACCCGGCTTGCTCGAGATTAAGCGCTCGTAAAAAGGGAGGCGGCGTGGCGCTAACGTCTTGATACCGCCGTCCGATCACATCGTCTAACGAAGAACAGACGGCGACACCTACAGTGTAAGGCACACAATGCCTTGCAGTGGGAAATGAGACATATATTAGCCGTCAATAGGGTTGCCAACATTTTTTATGGATGATTATAGTATTGTAAAATAAATATTTATAATAAAAACATATACATATAAATTTCTTGCATCTTTTATAAAAGAGAAATGATATTAAAAATAGAAAATAAGATAAAGAGCCAATCGTGAGGACTGCCCATTGAAATAAAAACTTGAAGAAAAATACCCAAAGTAAATGTAGTAAACACATAGGTGTCAGTTACGGTAAAAATGTCAGTTTTGTTTTTTTCCTATTTTTTCCAAATTTTCCATATAAGAAGAAAACAACTATCAACTGATCAAAATATATTTATTTGC
>DWNE01008709.1:0-11363 GCA_018249875.1 Cecropterus toxeus | reverse complement strand
AAATGTGTGTTCATTGTTATTTCTAGCAATAAAATTTTATATAATTTTTTAATAAAAAATTACATACTGAATTCAAGCAGTTTCCACTATAAACAAAAGTAATCTGCTATTTGATATTGTCGCTCTTTTACGATCTAGAGGTCTTTGTTTGTTTTTTGCACATACATAAATTCTATTAGGTGGTAGATTTATGATCAGCATTTAGGAACCCTATTAATTGCTTTTATATTTAATGAAACTATGCAATGACTAGTTATGTAGACTTTACATTAATGTAGAACTTTTATCACTTCTTATATAGGAAAATGTGAGGCGTGTTTCGAGAATGACTCAACAGGAAATTACCCCATATTAACTTTAACAGTTGATATTAATGTCACAGCTATTTTGTTTTAGAGATGCTCATGGTGCTATATTAGTTTACGATGTCTCAGAACCAAAAACCTTGGCCAAACTCAATGAGTGGGTGGAGGAACTACAAGTGTATTCTACAAAGAAAAATATTGTCTGTTTGGTTGTGGGCAATAAAATAGATAAGGTAAGTGTACGAAAGAAAATAAATAAATGTTGTAGGAAATTTATTGACCATTACCCTTTTCTTACACATATTGAAATTTATTTTATTAATATAATAAGGAAAACAGAGGTCACACCTAACCTAACCTAACCAAACTTTTATTTTATTTACTTTGTTAGTTTGTAGGGGCAAATCTCAAATTCAATTTTAACCAATTAACCCCAACCCAACCAATTTGACTGAAATTTCACTACACAATTGATTTGAATGATTAGCTGAGTGACATTATTCTAAATGAAATATATTGGATGCTTTAAGATGGTGTAGTAAATATTTTTTAACAAAAGAGTATTTTGTAAGGAATATGTAGAACAAAATTATGTTACTAAAATTACCCATGAACTCTGATCTCTGACTTGTCATTGTTCTATTTTATGAAACTAAAATAACTTGTTTATAACTCACTGAGTTTGATAAGGATTTCATATTTTTATGATTGAATTTTTAATATCTTCCAGTTACCATAAAATATGTGTAAATCAATTATTGTTAATAATAAAACAATTATATATCAAGGTATATAAATATTATAAATACTTATAAGTATTTAAAAATTAAAGGATACTACTGATTGCCAAATCAGTAGTATCATTTTTTGATTTAAACATCTACGAGGAATAATTTTTGTTTTAATCAGCCGTAAACGACTTACAAATTGTTTTGTTTTAGAAGTCGCGGGCAACAGCGAATAATAAATATGAGCATATTGCTGACTTACTCTTAGTGTTAATATTGATATGAATAATATCAATTTTAATTTACTTCTACTTATTTGACATTTGAATGAGCTCGGTAAAATATACTTATATTATTGAAGTAACTAACGAGTATGGACTGCATGCTCGTACCTGATGGTACGTGGCTACTGCCGCCCATGAACATCTGTGACCAACCCCAGGTAGAACCACAATTCTCTTGGAGGTCACCAATAGGTTGCTAACCCTGAGGACTTATTTACAACGCCTAGCCAGTGCTGTCAGATGCACTGTAATTGCAATAGATATAATGAATTTTCAACTTTTTTACTATATTATATAGTGTAATGGTTCGTTACATTATACCGTAAAATTTTATTTTCTTTATGATTATTTTTTTTTTGGTCGTCAAATTGCACAAACACATGGGAAAGTACATAACCCTTAAACTTCCCTTCAAATTTGTTAATAATGTCATCTAGTGTAATTTTGTTCAAAACACTGTTATTTTGCGCAGCATTGCACCTTGTATATATTTCACTTGCTACACTCGACAAACCATTACACAGTGGTAATTAACAGCGCTATTAGGCAGAAATAAGTATTCCGGTTGAGCAAAGCATTGAAGGGTTCAACTATTTGATTAAGAACTGTTTGTTGTTTAGCCTCGTGCAGTGACAAGGGAAGCTGGACAAGCCTTCGCACAAAAGCACAGAATGCTCTTTATTGAGAGTAGCGCTAAGACACAAGAGGGGATCAACTTAGCCTTCGAAGAACTGGTGCAGAAGGTAAGTTTTTAAGAACCAGAACTGATTGTGTATAGGTGTTAAAATATATAAAAATCGAATTTTCAGTGCCTTATAGCTCAAAAAGTAATTTAAATAATGTTTGCTTAGGTATTTATGTAATAGATTTTAGGTTGCAAGGCTTTTTATTTGTATTATATTGTTGAATTAAAAATTATATATTTGTAGTATAGTGCCTTTATATGTAAATTGAGAGCAATATTGCTTTGGAATAAAATTCGCAACGATTCCATAGAAGGCTTCAAAATAAATTAGTATTACATTTACTTATTCATAAAACTAATTCTGACCGGTATTAACATAGTTAAATTTGATGTACCTAGAATTTTAAAATTCTGCACAGGAATTCATTATTTAACTTACATTAAATATAATAAATTTTAGAAAAGAAATAAGTAAGGGAGCTACAGTCCAAGAGATTAGTTTAAGAGAAAATATTTATTTTTTAGATAATAGAGACACCAGGACTCTGGGAGTCTACAGGATCGTCTTCCAACATCCGCATATCAGACGAGGACAGGAGAGGCAGGGACGAATCCTCGTGCTACGACTACACTTGTACCATATAGAACTTGTAGCTTGTAGCATGTAGCTTGACGTCATTTTGTAGTTACGGTTGGCTGTACCTTGAATGGTTTTGTTACGTGTTTTAATTTGAAGTGGGGAGGTTTTTATTTTAACCGATGTTCTGCGTTCTTATATTGCACTAGCAATCTTGCCTTATTGTCGAACATTTTCTACCAAGATCGCCCTAAAAAATATTAGTCCTAAACGAGTAGCCAAATGCCAAGTTTCCAGCAATGTTGCTTAGAACTAAAGCGAAGCAATATCGTTAACATTTCTATTCCTGTCGTACGTTATTGTGCAATGCTTCACAATTTAGTCCGCCAGCTATCGAATATTCTGTGCCTACTTCAAGCTGTAACTGCATTACACCGGGCAATATTGAGTTCGGCCTTGCACTATTTCGACCATATGCTATTATATTATTACATATTTTTCTTAAAATTAACCCGTTGTGACAGCGTAGCTTGTTGTGCAGCAAGATTGCAATATTGTATTGCTCGGCAATCTTGCAGTACAATAAAAGCGGATTTATGAACGGATTTTCTCGTATATCACGGGCAATATAACCGAGTAAAGATCGGATAAGTCATAATTAACGTATTATTACTGCTAAATGTTCGAATGATATATTTGACTGGATCAATATTTTTATGAGCAATTTTTGACACTGTTATTATAATACATAGTTATTATAAGAACTGATGATTGATATAGAAGCCTCCTCATATTTCAAACTTCTTGATTATTAATCGAGTGTCTTATTATTTATGCTGTTTTATTACAAAGTAAAATGTCATCTTAAGAAATTTTAATTTCATGTGTGTCTATAAATAATCAAAATTCGAATGGCATTTATTCAAATTATAATAATTCCTATATAACTCTTTGGTTGCCTGTATAATCAAAACATTCCAAACAATATTGTGGTTGCAATTTTAATTTTAATGTTATCAAATAATTTGGAACTTCATAAATATTTTTATAATGGACGTGAATAACGGACCTTACTTTTAGAATCTTGTAGTAAAAGGTTTGTGTATAATATTTATGTAGTTACCATAAAAGTACAATTATTGTAAACGTGATTCGTAAAGCGGTCCAATTCTTATAAGAATCTTTTGTGATTCATTCAGTCTTTGTTAACAAATTGCGTACAAAAATACACATTTACGCTTCAAAAACTCGGTGTAAATTTAATGTTTGCGTGTTCAAATATGGCCCAGAACACCACGCAAGTATTAGTTATGCGATCTAGTTGCGATCTGTCTATACTTTGGTCTTCATGTCTCACGATTCAATTGACTTCTATGCGAGTATAAACCCTGTTCTATATGAAGTTGCTTCCAGATGGGCAATGGGTGGCAGCATGCAGTCAATCGAGCACGCAGGTAATTGGTTTACCTGCATGCTCAGTGGACTGCATGCTCGTTTGCTACTTCAATCTGGTAATAATATAGGAATACTATTACCATGTCCCAGTTTTTATCCTTTATTAGTTATTCATACCAACACCACAACGCAGACACGCCGCCACAAATACTACATAATTATGAATGAATACTACATATATGTGAATTCCGTATGGTTTGAAATTCAAATTTGAGTACACGTAAACACGAAACCGTAGATATTAAAACCTGAATATAAATTTAATATTGTTTGTAAACATTGTATCGTTATGCGTGCTCACGCTTGCGTTCTCTACAATAATATTGAAGTATTTAAAACGTAGTATTATATAAACATGCATATAATTCAGAAATAAGCAGCTATACACAGAAATAGAATAATATCAAAAAAAATGAGAATTCTATTTTATTTTTTTGGAAAACTGGATCCCCTTCTCTCTTCAGAATTTACCGACTATTAAAGTCGAGCATTGGAAGCCATAGTCAACACAATGATAAAGCCACATACCTATATGTCTGCTAAATAACAGCAGTATTAACCTTAAGTATTCTGATTAGTTTTTCTTTAGTTTAGAAATAACAAACGAGCATACAGACCACCCAGTGGTAAGTGGTCACTGCCGCCCGTGGACATGTTTAAGCAAGTTCATATACAACTCAAGAGGATTAAGTAGATCGCCTCATGTAAAGTGAGCCGGCAACCACATCATTCCACCGAAACGCAAGAACTGCTTTCATAGAAATAAGTGTATACTTATATGAGGCGGTCCAACTTATTCCTCAAGAGTAGCCACTCATATGTAATCAACCTGGGATAGGATAGAATTATCGGTGGTTGATTTAAAATGTCTGTAGACGGCAGTGGCAACTTACCATTAAATGGGTTTATTCCGAAAATTCCCACCGACAAATCCCTACCAGTGAGGATTGTTATATTTTTTTTCCAAAAACCCCCCAATTAAAACTAACTCAGCTTAGTGGGGATTTCTGGAAAAATAACCAACAATCCCCACCAGATTTATTAGTTCAATGTAAACAATTTATAATAAAAGTTGATTATAATATTGAAATGATTACTTAAAGATCTAATTTAACGATTAATGGTTTTTTATTAATTTTGAAACAATTATATCTCGTGGGAATTGTTAGTTATTTTTCCAGAAATCCCCACTAAGCTGAATTAGTTTTATTAGTCGATAATTGGTTTCCCCTCTGGTGGGGATTTCCGGAATGAACTATTTATTGGTACATGCTCGTTTGGTACTAATATATTCTATAGATAATAAATGGTGCCCCCATATGCATAATTGAACGTAACCTAAAATTCCTTCGCATTTTTTTTTAGTTCGGTTATTATAAAGTAGAAAAAATTAGATCAATGGTGCTAAAATATAGTGTTTTTTGAATTAAGTGCTTCAATATTCGATGCAATATGTCTTCAATGTGTAATATAATATTAATTTAATAGCATATCACATATAGAATAATTGTATAGTGAATATAACATATGCAATATCCAATATTATTTCTAGTAATATATTCAATATCAAATGTAATATGGCTCAAATACGTGAAATAATAATGACACCTAAATTTCAAATAAATTGACTCTGTTTTGTATAATATTATAACTTGAGTATCTAATATAATACGACTTCAATATATTGTGAAATTTCATAAAAATAAACTGAATTTAAAAGTGTAATAGATTACCTTCATTTTACGAAACTGTATGAACGGACTTTTAATTTAGAATGCACTTAAAACTTAGCATATTTTTCGTTTTAAACCATAAATTTAAATGTGTGTTTCAAAGTGTAAGTCTGAAATATGTTTGTGTGTGAAACAAAAATATATCTTACTAACATTCACGTAAGTTTTACTTTGTGTTCAGGGAATGGTAATTAGGTTATAGTTTTAGGTGCGGTTATATACTCGCCGATTTTGATTTTCTTACATGCGAACGTGTTCATCACAAAACAAGGAATCATTTTGTGTATATTAAAAATCAGCGCCGAAAATCTGCATGCAAACTCGTATATCATAAAACATAAGCAATCATCTTGTGTTTATTAAAAATCGGCGCCGAAAATCAGCGTCCATATAACCGCAATGAGGTACAGGCCAACCTATATGAGCAATGTGATATTTTATAATGTTTGCTTTTGTATATAAATAAATGTTTATTTATTAAATATAGCTCTCACTTTTAATAAAATTTAAACACATGGTACGTTTTTCAATGGTTATTAAGATAAAAAATATTCAGACACCCTTATATGATAGACTTCACGTACTTTCACGCGAGTTAGGTGCTAATCGACCGTAAAACAGCCTCTTTCGGCCTGTTAGTTACCTGAAGTGTTTTGATAACATTTAAGATAAATACAGGGCAAACATTTTGACAGCGTTTATACCCGACTACGTAAGAAGTGTGAAGTTTTTTAAGCGTATGTAAGTCTGCGTGCATATATATGTACATATGTACGGACATTACTGAAAAATCTGCTGTATTAACATTTGTTACTGCGCTCAACACGTTTTAACAGGTAATTAGTACACTATCTGGTTTTATCAAAAAGCGGCCAAATGCGAGACGGAGTCGCGCACTAAGGGTTCCGTACAATTATATATACCTACCGTATCAATATAAAACGGAAGAAACACGTTTATTGTATGGGAGCCCCCTTTATTACATCGGAGTCGTCAGTTTTCATCTAATTTTTAACCTTCGGGTACAGAACCCTAATAATTTATTTAATTTTAATTCAATGTAAAATTAATTATAACAATCATCTTTTTAATATCATTGCATAAACAATATTTATCCGAGTTTATACTTGTAGGAAAAAACTAATAAGTAGAAATTACTTGTTATTTGTTTAATTGAATAGTAAGGGCTGCATATCTGATGGTAAGTAGCCACTGACATCCGTATCTCCATATAGATCATGATCTCTAAAGTCGATTACAGATGCTTTGGACTTCTAGAGGTCTACAAAGTCCTTAAAAATGTCATCCACGAAACCAAACAACATCGTGACAATACGGATATATAGCAGAAATAAGAACAATAATACAATCTGATATAATTACCTGCAACACTAGTTCGCCGTAGCTTTTTGACTAAATTATTTGATTTATATGTAACTTTTTTATCAAATTGAAGTAAGTACTCGTAGATAAACGAACCTGAAGTCCACCCGATGGTAAGTTATCGCGGTCCATAGATAAGTGAATTCATATAAAATAAGGGCTATACCTACCTGAACTCGATCGCAGATGCGTTGATTGTCGCCTTATATATAAGTGAGCCGGCAAACACGCCCTTCCACCGAAACGCAAGGCCTGCTTCACCCTAAAAATAGGTATACTACTACTACTGGTTCTAATCCCTGGCAAATTGTATTATTATTTAATTACACTATATGTTTAGTCTCAACGAGGATAGTTTATCTCTACATGGCTGAAGTTGCATCACAGAACCGCCACTACATACGGTAGGTACTATCTCGCTGACTGAAGTTCATCTAATTTCGCTTGCGATCTTCCATATGGGATAAACAAAGGTAAAGGCCAAGTCCCGATATTTCTAAAACAAGTCTGTTTCAGGTTTACCGTAAATAGGTTGCAAAAAATTTCCCAAAATATTAAAAATACTACTCTTACAGCAAAATGTGGCTGTTAAAAAAACTAGTTTATTAAAAATCTCGCATATCAATTAATTGTTAATCAAACTGCTCATTTCAGGATTTAGTTAAGATTAAAAGTGCGTAAATCTTTGTGTACATTTTTTGATAATTTGGTGTCACGATCCCGCCTAATAAATCGTACTAAGTTATTATTATTGAAACATAACGTATCGCTTCAGCGTAACGGTTTTCGTAACAAAAATCGTTAATTCAAATCTTTCTGTCATTTATCGCTAAAGAAATTTCCTTCCAAAAACCCAATCCTTTATTTAAACTCATCCCAAACCAACACAACCTAACTCACAATTACCACAAACCCAGTAAATGTATTAAGCGTCTTAGAGATCCTTCATAACAACCTGTTTAACCTCTAGCTGTTTCACTTAATCGCACCATTCATCAACAACAAGGGACAACAGCCCTCAAAGGATGAGAGCCGCTAATGAGTCACCATCACTCTTGCACTCAGAATGAGCGACAAATATAGAAGCGGCATTTGTAAAGATTTATTGGTGTGTAAGATTGGTACTCACTGAAAGCTATGCTGACTTTCAATTTCGCGCAAAGAGTAGACAGGGACCTTGAAACTATATTCACTTGAAACGATTTAAAGAATCCGATTTTGTGCTAAAAAGGACAAAAATGAATGTTACGTCCCTTTCATAAGCGCGCAAATACAAACACAATTTTGTTCACACGTTATTTCCACAAATGCTAATTTGGAATTTGGTCCCTTCTATTTACTTGACAACTGTATTTATCGAGAATGCCTAAATAATTATACACTTTAAATAACTTCAAATGTCTAGCTATAACGTTTCATGAGATAGGTACAGCCTGCTAACAGAAAAACGGATAGCGGAATCTTAGCAACAGAGTTCCATTTTCACCCTTTGAGCACGTAACCGTAGCTAGTAGTAGCCGATAATAATTGAGATAATATTGTACCTAAGTGTTTTTTATAGTTTCGCATTGAAAATCTATAGCGTAATGTGTGCATCAGGCATCACCTCATATAATCTTGACCCAGTAAGGCATCGTGTTTGAGTTTACTAAGGTCAGGAGAGTATAAGACCCCGTTTGTCACCGACCAAGCAGGATCCGGGAGACGAGGGTGCGAGGGATTAGGATTGTAAACAAAGCACTTGGACTATTTACATGCACATAATGTTTGGCGAGTGGAAACTCCATTTTAGTAACACACTTCTGACCTTTATTTTGAAACTGACACATTTTTTGTGTAAATAAATAAATATTATAAAATGTTATTATTGTATAATATATATTATTTGGATATTTTTTCTATCTGATTCATATAAAAAACAAGCATGCAGTCCACTTGTTCGTAAGTAGCCAGTGCCTGGACATCTGTAAGCAACTTATACATACTTAACATATAGAACAGAGGTTTTATCTAAAGTCGATTACAGATGCGTTGCTGCTCCCGATGATGAGGATGGTCGCCACATGTATATGTGAACCGGCAACCATTACCCTTCCACCAAAACGCAAATACTGCTATACGCTAGAAATAGGTGTGGTGTAACTCTCCGGTCGAACTACACTGGTTCTACCACGTGGCATGTACTACGTGACACACTACAACAGGACTCAGTGGGTGAAGCCATGGAAAAAATCTCGTAAGCAGAAACTTAATTAAACAATAGATAGGTTAAAAACCAACTCGCTCGACAAAATACGACAAATTGACAAATCGTTTGTCTGTCGCGCGGAGCCATCAAATCTATATAACGTCGCGTCAGATGAATGTCGGAAAATGATAAATGACGCACCAGTGAAATTATTTTCACGAATCGTATTTTTGACAAGTAAAGCACGTGACACAATACAGCGACTTCAGTTTTGATGGGATATTCATAAAGTTTATTTCGGTTAATAAAATGTAAAATTTTAAAATGTGAACTTGGTCCACTAAAATCTATTGTAAAGACCCATTGATGGATTATTTTTCCAATCCAATTTTCATATCCAAAAAGTGGATACTTGACTCTAACGTAACCTAACCGAAATAGGAGAACCTAAGCCTAAAAAAATGTGAGAAACGCATTTTCGTAATTCATACTAACTCTTTTCTCCATAAAAATATTTAAAAGTCAGAAAGACCATCGATTGGTCAGAAAAATCGAAAATCTCGGATCCCCCAGTACATGTTGCTTAAAAAACTAGGTAAAAAGCATAAAAAGCGCTTTTTTATACCTACCTAAGTATTTTTGAACTTTGGTACATAGCGCTTTTTAACTTAAGTAATAATAGAGGATAAGCAACCACGTGTATTCGTCGCAGTGACCACTTATCCTCAGAAAGCCATCTGATTTATAGTCGATTTCATCTACACTCACATAAAATTGCCTATAGCCCTTCCTTAAAAAGTAGCTAATCAAGGTAATGTAGGTAAGATAAGTAGGTACCTTTTCAATTAGAGATGGGCAGAGCCCTCTCAGCTGAAACCGAGTAACCGAGAGCCGAGTTTTACTCTGTTTTACTTTCAGCTTTATTCCTTCAAATTCTTAAAACTTATACAAACTAAAAAATATTTAAAACGTTATATTTTCAAAATTGCTACGAAGTCCTTTGTCTACTTCTTTCATCTCGTCATCTCATCATATAACCTCAAGTCATCAAATGTAATAGAAAAAAGTTGTCTTATACTTTCAATATATATTTACCTCATAACTCTAATTAAACGTATTTATTCGACCGAGTGCCTGCAATTGTTTTATAAAAAATATACCGTATGCCGAGTAAACAACTAACCCATCTCTAAATATACAAAGGATACCTATAAATAATATCTGACAAGCACAATCTAGGATAAAACGTCGATCAAATGGATCCATTTCTCGGAATTGATTGCGAAATGCTACAGGATAACGGAGGATGATTGATTAGCTCTATATTGAAAAAACAAATATCCTAGGTACCGTGTTCGTCTAGAATTCGGAATACTGACAGATATGCCAATATTGCGTTACTATAGGCCTTACAAAGGATTATACGGAGTCATTCTTGAAATGTCTATTCAATTGGAATAATTTAATTTATCCAAGTTCATTCTACTCGTTACACATAAATAAACAAAGACTTCAAGGCAAAGAACAGAAGAAAACATTGTTGTCTTCTGCTGTAATTATGTATTTCCATTACACGTTGTGTTAAAAACTATTTTGTCTTTCACAGACTGTCTGTAGATATAAACAAAGCTTGAAACTTCATGTATATATACAATTGTTATATGGATCAAATAGTACAGTTATGTGCTTGTACGATTTAACGACGTCCAAACAGTTTAGTTTCCGTTTTTTTTATAAGAATGAAGTTTCAAACGAGCATGCAGTCCACCTAACAGTAGGTAAGTGGTTACTGCCGCCCATGGACATATGTAAGCAACTTCTGTACACGCTAACTAGACGAATGTCAAACGTGACGTCACTCGCAAGAATGCAAGTAAGTACTGATGACAAAATACAATAGCACTAATGATTTTTTGTGAAACGTTGATTTCAATGAAACGTAAATTTTAATAAATTTCTGTCTAATAATTTATACTTAACATTTAACGTTAACAACGTTTTTTTAACATATTTAGGTTATCATTG
>DWNE01008708.1:0-11364 GCA_018249875.1 Cecropterus toxeus | reverse complement strand
AACGCAAGAACTGCTTCACGCTAGAAATAGGTGTGGCGGTGGTACTTCGCCGGTCAAATTACATTGATTCTGCCACCTGGTAAACTTACCTAAGGTTTGCAACAGATGCGTGCGACTCTTGAGGGCTAAGTTGGAATGCCTCGGGCACGTATGTCTCCCTTACCCTTAGAACATAACACAGAAACGCATATTATTAGGCAGAAATAAATGTGGCGATTGTGCAACCGGAGTTAAAGCACAAAGAGTTCTATAACCTTGTTCGCTTCTTAGCCCTTTGACTAAGATCAAAGTGTATCCTCAAAGTAAATCAAAATAAATAAACATGTAATCTATACATTAAAAATATGGGTCGATATTCAAAGGTGTCTAAACTACCCAATCATTCAACAACCAAAACAACCCCATAAACAGCTGATTATATACTAATGCCATTCTAATATAATAAACCAAATCATTGTGTTTGTAATTGTAACAGCCATTTTTCAAGCGCCCTAATAAAAACATTACCCGTGTACGCTTCTGAAATTAGATGATATCTCACCATTTATCGCCATTATAAAATCACCAGCAATTATACTGGAAATTGCTCTACCCTACAGCAACTGAAAATGAACTGAAACACCGAAACAATTACGTTCAAAATGCAATAGAAACAACTCTCCTTTTCAGAACAGTTTAAGTACAGACTCAAGAATCCAAAATCGACTGTGACACTTTTACTTAGAGCTTACAATAGACTACAGATAAAATTCAGAACCATAGTCTAATTTTCCAACATCAAACAGCGCGAGTGGAAAGGGGAGTGGCTTCCATCCCTCTCTAACACGTATAATCATGTGTACATCCATCCCTCTCTTTGTACCGTGCTCTATTGATTTTCCCCACCGGATAACCGGCTTAAGAGGAGGAAATTTACATAATACAATTCGCTTTGATTATCTGTGATCATATTTGATAGGTTTTATGGCGCCCCGGGACGAAATACGTTTCGTTTATTTTATCATTGTGGATATAGAGTCCCATTTTAAACGATTTTGAACTGAAAGTTTGTTTTGTATGATAATTTTATAGAAAAATTGTGTTGTTTTATGTGTTACAAGTGCTTTAAAAAAATATATTTGGTAATTATATTGTCGTCTTCAACCCATTATTTGTCCCACTGCTGGGCAAGGGTATCCTCTGAGAATGAAAAAAATTCAAGCCAAAGTCCACCGGCCAAATGCGAATTGTCAAACTTTGCCCTTTTTTACAGAAACCCTTGTATATTCTTTTTACTTCGCCATAAGGTAGTGATAATTAGTTTCTACATACATTACATGGCGCGTGCCTAGGTTTCGAACCTCAGACCTTCCATTGAGAGGTCAAGTTACCTAAGTTAAGTTAGTTTAAGTAATTTATCACTATTCACCCATTAACTTATTACTAAATTATTATCAATTATCACCATCTTATGAGACGGTAATATTTAATAATATAATGACCTTACATACTTATCTTTGAGTACTCATGTAACTTTAAATACGAGTAGATGGTCAAAATACAAGTCGATCAGATGGGTAGCAGCGTCTTCCTGGGTAAGATCCAAGCCTATTGCTGTCACCAACACACATGCCAGGCACAGTAAATATGGGCAAAAAGCTACATTTGAGGAGGGCTACGTCCAGTGGTGTTCAAAAATCTGATGGATAGATGAAGTCGAAAGTTCGCTCTTTCTTTCTTTTATATAACAATACCCAGATAAACCATATATTAGTTCGGCGGTTGTACTTCCGGAGTTGAGCTACGAAGTGTTCTACCACTTTCTTCTCTTATATGTTTTGGAAGCAATCTGTCAGTGAATTTTTTTTATAAACAAACGAGCAATCAGCCCACCTTATGGTAAGTGGTTACTGCCGCCCATGGACATTTGTAAGCACAGAGGTTCTATCTGAAGTTGACCACAGATGCGTTGCTACTCCCGAGGACTGAGATGGCCGCCTCATATAAAAGTGAGCCGGATAAATTGAGAAAACCAAAAGATTATGTTCTTTAATATTAATCACCGCCGGCTTATCCGGCACGTCGTGGCTGGGAAACAACAGGATGTGAACAGGTATTACCTCTGTGGAACAACTATTTCGCCTGGCGATAGACAAGGAGGTTCAAGGAACTACAGGACAACCTTCAGGAGTGAAGAGGCTCAGTAAGAAAAATAATATTAAACAATTTCTACAACCGTGTCTGTTGAACATGAAACATTGTTATTGTAAGCCTCAAACTTAAGGGTAGATATTAGAAATAGAAACGATAACCGACTTTATGAAGAGAAGACTTTACAAGGCATTGGTAACAAATTTTGGCCATGTCGCCAGTAATAACTGCAGATTGGGTTATATGAATAGGTTCTGTCTAGCCGGGGATCGTGGGACCTAGGACCCACTGCGTGTCAGACCGGTATGGTGACTGCTCCGCCACGAGGGTCGTCAGTAATATGTAAATGACAAATTCTGTGTATATCCGCAGTAACATAAAATATCTGTACATATAATGACTGTGTGAATTCACAATAACCTCCTGTAAATTGCCTCTAAACGCTTATGAAACAATACACGGATTCATGCACTCAATTAAACTAATACGATATAAATACCGACATGAACCCCATAAAACAACTGACCAATTACAAGACAATAACAAAATTAAACTTTAATCGGTGAAGCTCACCCCGTTTCAACCCCACCCACGCACACAGGGGATCATACACACACGGAGAAAGTAAAGTAAACAGGTTAATACACACATGCAAGATGTATGTGTGCAAACACACATTGGTATCTCGGCTGTGATTGGTTACTTTGGAGAGTAACGCACATGTGCCATTTGTGCTATGCAGATAGAACTGTACAGGTTGATGTATTTTTGGTATTTTATTAAAATGGAAGAAATATATATGTCTATGTCTAAGAATATATTCTTATACTGATTTATAAATTGTGGAATTTTTAGTTTTAAATAAGTATTATATTTTTTATTGTAAAAAAAGTCTTAGGTATTATAATTATATTTAATCGATTTTCCATAGTATGAAGCTATCAATTTTTATTAACTGTAATACGCAAGTTTTAATTACAAAAAGAGTCATTTTATACTTCTGTTTACATCCTGAAGTAATGATACAATGTGGATGGTATAAAGTTATAAAGAAAACATTTAATACGTAAATTAGATTTTAAGTAAGCCTTAATAAGTTATTAATGTTTTCATCCAAATGTAAACAAAACAGTCATTTTTAACCAAAATTAAACAGTTTGTCGTCTCAAACGTACTACGAGTCTTCTAACATACTTAAATATATCGCAGAGATTGCAATTCTGATACAAGTATTTTGTGACAATGGACGTGCAATATTTTTCCAGATTGAAATTTGATCTACAAATAATAATAATAAAATAACATAAATAGTAATCACGCTTTCTACACTCATACCCCCACACTAGGATTTCCTCCTGTGTCGTGTCCCTATAAATACCCAGACCCAGAACAGAAATCTAAATTCAGAAGTCTGTCTGGCCGGGGATCGAAGCCAGAACCTGCGTGTCATACCGGTATGGTGACCGCTCCGCCACGCGGTTCGTCAATAAAAATACAGCCTGTATATAGCAATTCACAGCCGTAATGACTCGATTACCGAACTCTGCCCCACAGCGGTACTAAGTTAGCTATTCCTATGTAGTTATTTATGTAGACTTCAAAAAAGAGGTATGTTACTCTTTTTTATAATACCACGCAGTTTCACCCGCGTTTAACAGAGAACAATCTATTAAAACCAAACATAGCGTGATGTTATATAGCCTAAAGCCTTCCACGATAAATTTACTATTCAAAAAAAAATATATTTTTTCAATTCGAACCAGTAGTTCTGATAATGGTAATGCCTTTTGTAGTTCGACCTTAGCCACCACTGCCTAACCTCAGAGTTTAGACTAAATTTTCAAGTCGCCTTTTAGAATAAAACGGGTCTACATAACAACCCGCTAAGATTATCAAGTACCTACTTTCTTTTCTTGAAGCTAAAATAAGATACATGTAGTCTAGTCTATTATCTGTCTGTAATCGACCCACTGCAGCAGCACTGCAGTTATAAGGGACAAAGGTAGGCAGAAATTGACATAGAGCCCTTTTAATTTTTTTTAATTATACGTTGAAGCATTTCATCAGTATACAAAACGATGGATAATATTTTTAAAAAGTCGTTGAGTGTAAAATTATTAGTATTGTATCTTATTGTAATATTCATTAATCTTCAAGGTGATAAAATCTATGTAATATCTTTGTGATTCGACACCGGAAGTACCATCCGGGTAAGGAATTATTCGATTATTAATTAATCGATTTTATTTTTTAATCAAATAATCGATTTTCCAAAAATCAATGTTTTTTCCAAAAATAAAATCGATTTTTTATTGAAAACTTAGGCCCCCAAGCAAGCGTGGGCTTACACCGCCCGGGCCAGAAGCAGACGACCAAAAAAAAAACGGCAATAACTATCCCTACTGACGGGTGTGGTAAAGAAGATATACTTATACGACGCATTCCAACTTAGTCTTCAAGGGCAGCAACGCATCTGTGGCTAGCCCCTCAGTAACACTATGAACTTATCTGGGGTTAATTACAGATGTCCTTAGGCGGCAATGGCCACTTACAATCAAGTGAACTGCATGCAACACGTATTCACTTCTATATTATAAATAAAAAAAATATTGCAACCTTATACAACAATGTATAGATACCTAAATAATACTAAACTATAAAACACAAACAACATGTAACACGATACTTCCAATCACAGTTTATTGGCGCTTCGCAATTTCGTGCCGCTATAAATCCTAAAGCGATAGATTCGTCCTCGCTGGTGTTGTTGCCTTTGACCATTGTTTACTTAAAAAAAATAAAAGCAGTTTCCCGCCATTTTATGTTGATAAACAGATAACCTAAAATATCAAGTAAATACTATGCTCACAGATAACACATCTTCCTATTTAGGACTGAGGTTTTGTTTTTAAATGATAACTTCAAGCATCTTGAAAAACGAATTCGTATATCTGTATTATCTGTATTAAGTGCATTTTAAGAATTATCGTAAATCTTGGACCGTTTGTTTTTTCAACAACAAAAAAATCTAAGTGTCACATTAAGACCGTCCTAACACCTTATAATCTCTTTTTCTGTGAAAGATTAGCTAAGGACATAATTTTGAAAGAATTTATCTACAAATTTTATAGGGGCTTAAAGAACTCATTAGTTAACTAAACAGCTTGGATTAAGTGGATCTGTGGACCACCCGCTAAATGTGACAGATGTCAAAGTTGGCGGCATTTTGTTAGTTTTTTTTTTCTGTTTCTATATGCCAGAATTTTTTTACTATAAGGTTTTTATTTACAAAATTGGAAATATGATAAAAAAATATATTTTAATCATTTTAACATTTTACCTATACGCCGGTATTTGTTACATTTATTGAATTACGAAAGCATCTTAGTAATGGAGTAAATAATTCGCCTCTTGTTAACAAGAATTATTTTAGGAGCTTTTGTTTAACTTTTTTGAAATTTGTTGTAAGGGCTATTTAGTTTTAGATATTTTTCAGTTACAAGCATAGATAAATACACTGTATACTGGTTACTAGTAGATAATACATTGTAGTTACCGACTATTCTATTACGACGAAGGAATTGTAATTACATTACTTTTATTATTAGGAATTATAACTGATTTCAAATGAAACACGATTATATTTCTTTATTTGTGTTGTACATGATATCTTCATCCTTCCTTCCATTTAAAGTACCTATACCAACATGGTACCTAAGGTTCTTAAGTCATAAGCGCATATTATTACTCAATAAACTTACAAACTCAGTAGAAACAGACGAATAGATGTAAATAAACAAACAGTTACAAAAACTGTCTATTCCTCATAAGGGTACTGAATCCATTTTCGTTTACAGCGCAAAATGGAAAAATATTCAGTTTAAACATGAAAACAATACCCTTCCCAGCAATTCGCTGAAACGATAAAATAAAATAAAGGCGAACAGTAACAAAACAAATTTCAATCTACAATCTATCGGGCGAAAACCCGGGAACAATTTACTAAAACAATCCTTCGAACCTCATTTTATTTATAAAAAAAGGAAACCGATGTACGGAGAGCGCGCGGAACGTGTTTCGCGCGTGTGTTTTTGTGTCCCGCTAAATTGGTCGTGTAGTATTTTTTTTAGCAAAAATCTTTTGTCGTTCGCCCAGATCGATCCGTCGGGAGCAATTTTCGTTCAAGAACCGTTGAAAATATTACATGGATTTGGATTCCGAACGGATAAGGTACTTGCTTTATCGTTGGGCATCTAATATCAAGCATGCAGCAGGTAGAAGTACCAGTGTAGTTCGACCGGGGAGGTACCACCGCCACACCAATTTCTAGAGTGAAGCAGGTATTGCGTTTCGGTGGAAGGGTGTGGTTGCTGGCCCACTTATATACGAAACGACCATCTCAGTCTTCAGGAGTTGCAACGCATCTGTCATCGATTTCAGATAGCAACTTCATATGGAATAGGGGTTCTATATGAAGTTGCTTATAGATATCTATGGGCGACAGTTATCAAATACCATCGACTACATGATGATAGTTTACTACTTCAATCTGGTAAAAAAAAAATCGTGTCGTTCTCGAATAGGGCCACTCCCTTCTTCCGCATCTCGTAGGAAGCGATTAAGAAACAAAATCCAGCAGAAGCAGCAGTATCTTCCTGTAACATCAACACCCACTGCCTTCAAGACGCTCATGCCAGGCGCTGCGATTGTTGTTAAAAAGCCTCATTAAGGCCTATGTTAATGAAAAGACCTGAAATAGCTGATGGATGGATTTTACTTCAGGTATCGATGAAACTGAACTAAAACGCTTTCTACACTCATAGCCCCACAGCAGGATTTTCTCCTGTGTCGTGGGTACCATCTTTTGTTAACTATTGCTACTACTGCTTCTGTTATAAAAAACTATTGTACAGAAGTAGCAAGCGAGCATGCAATCCATCCGGTGGCTACTGCCGCCTATTGACCAGATGTTAGCCACAAATGCATTGCTACCTTAGGACTGAGTTGGATTATTGGCCAAAATTAGGAGTGGCGTTGGTACTTCCGGAGTCGAATCACAAAGAGCCATAGAACTACTAAACTATGAATATACTTATTCGTTTATCGCTTACTCGCCGATAGTGACACCAGTTAGCAACGCCAATAGTGTTTATTTAGTTTGGTTATGTGTTCTGTATGTGCATTGTTTTCAATGTTACTTTGTGTATTTGTATTTGAAATCCATATTTATTTAATACAGTATTCTTTTATAAACTTAATTCAGCTTTCTTCCTTAAACATTAACAATTGTTAATTACAGTGAGCTTAACATTCACGTATAGCAATGCATCTGAATATTAACTCTTGTATATGAAGTAGCTTATAAATGTCCATGGGCGGCAGCAACCACTTACCATCAGGTGGACTACTCGGTTGCTACCTCAATCTGATGTAAAACATCGGCAAGATAAATAAAAAAATAATAAAATTATTTTGATCATTCACTTTTATCAAGAGTGAAATATATTTTATAAAAGTTCAAAGAATCTCTGCAACAAATAGCGTAGATATACCAATTAAAAAGCTCCAGAAATCGCGGACAAGATAGATATCTCAAACGTGTAAAATCTCTCTGTCGAGCTAATTAGAACCCACCATTATGTCATCGAATAGGCACCCATTTTTTCGGGTCTATTTATATAAATAGCTCTTAAAAACAGGGAAATATTCCCGATTTAGTAGATAAACTCTTGTTCCGGGAATGTTTTTTGTGTATCTGTGACAGCATGATAACGGCGCGAAGTAATTGTTTAAACGACAGAACGCACCCAAAACGAGGCTGATTAATTGCGCGGGAAGCTTGTTTTAAAAAAATATCGATGATTGTTAGAACGCGTTCGGATTTTACAGCACAAATTGGAACAAATGTTTTTAGATTTGTTCTATATTTAAATTTGGGTACGGTAATTTGCAAGTGTAACCATAATTATTTGATGCATGTGTTTTTTTCATAAAAAATGATTTGTTTGTTTTTTAATTAGTATAGAATATATATTTAAAATCTTAAAACGGTTGCAGTTATTAATATCTTTAAAGGGAGTAGGTAGTTATTTGGAGCTAGGACTTTAAATACAAAATAATAATTGTATAATATACACTATAATTATATATAGCACATATAATAAGTATACAATATAAAATGCGTACTATTTTATTTAATTGGTGTATGATATAATTACAAACCAAATTAATCAACATATCAAGAGTCAACCATTACATTTTAAGTATTATCTTAACCTTTTATATCAGACAACAATAAAAATATATATACTCTATGGTTTACGTAGCCTTTAAAAATTCGCGTGCAACAGTAAAATACCCGATAAATTACTCATACAGAACAGTGTTTTGCGCATTCCTTGTCGAACATGATTTACGCACAGCACTTACACTTAAAATATTTATTACGTGTTTTCACCTCAGTTCATCAAATCATTATTCAAACATCCTCTCTGAGTACTTATGAGTGAACGTCAAATCAACGGAACAACACTAAAATATGATTATAAAAACCAATAAACGCGTAACACAACCTAAATTTAAGTGCATTAGTTTATTACCAGATGTACAGGCGCGCAGAAAAGTGGGTTTGTTTGAGTCAATTGGTTTTTATAAGTCTCAGCTAACTTAGTTTATAAATTCAATTTCTGTAAAAGTAGGTAGGTGAAAGGCAATTTTAAATCGCTGTTTAACCTCTTTAGGTTATTAATTAAAAAAACTTTTATAGACACTACTGAAATGAAATGAAATGAAATGAAATGTCTTAATTTTTGTATAGGCCTAAGGGAGCACTTACAAATTGTCATTTAAAATATTTTTTCTTACACTACCACCGGATCGGAAGATGACCACAACTGAGAAGATCCGGTAAGAAACTCAGCGGGTTTGTCTTTTTTCTTTGTTTGTTTTTCCTTTTACTACAAAAGAGAGAGAGAGAGAGTCCGTACAGAGGAAAAGATAAGAATAGTATTTAAAACATTAAAATGACACAACATCTACTCACAATTATGTTGCAAGATGCCGCATAGGAGTACAATTACAGTGCATTACTCTAAAAATGTTAAAAAATATAAATACTAATCATATCAGACAAGGCATAAGGATGTAATAATAAAAATACTTATGTTGATCTCCATATTTTAATATGTTTATTGTGTAATATAATTAATTAATTAAAGCTGAACACTTCTCTACTTGATGATACATCTGTCATCACACGGTCTAAGTGCCCGCGAACTGCGTTCGGAAACGTTTTAGCGAAATACTCAATAATAGTTCGGAATCTGTGGGATGTTCAGTTATTAATACTCTGTCATATCGTACAAGATGGCGCGAACCGATCAGCTGATGACAGCTTTATATTCACCCATTTTGGAGTGCGTTTAGTAAATGCAGATAAATATTTATCGTTCCAATAACTCGTAAGAGTTGATGAGAGGCGTTTATTTTGGTTGTTAAGAGCTTTCTCGGAATCGGTTCTTTGGTTATAAACGTTGGTATTAATAATTGAGAGCGTTCGTCTCGGTAGCTGTAATTTTATTGTTTAAGTGCTCTTGTTTTATCTGTACCTACTTACTAACGAATTGTAATATTTAAATATTAGTTTTAGTTAGATTCCATTAAAATTGATGGTTTCTTGCATAAACTTGCAACTATTCTGGCTGATCCAATATAAGAATAAGACTATACTTATTTTATTTCTTCTACGTAGATCTTCAGATCGCATTTTAACACGAAATAGCTTTCAAATGATATTCACTGCCGTACTCAAGAATTTATACAGGAAGGTAGCTTGACGAAACTTCCAAATGGAAATTGATCAAAAATCGTTCCACTTCATTGCTATCGCCCAGATTACGTTGTATGTCAATAATTATAAATCATTGTTTTGCCATACCTTTTAAGACCACACCAGTGCATAACAGAACACTGCTGTTTTAAGATAAAAATAGCTACCGCCGTAATCATACCAAATGAACTCTTCGTGGTTCGACTTTAAAATGTTGACTGCTAAGTGTATCTGAGTGAGATAGTCTTTACACATTTTTAAGATCATTATCGAAACTCCCAGATGTGTAGAAGGCATCAAGGTAAATACTTATTTCCCTTCACAATTAAGGAATGAAATATTTATTTCAATCAACATGCCTATCCTAGTAGACATTTTTGCCTATTGCCAGCGCGCCTGGCATGCGTGTTGGTGACCGTAGTTAGTGTTAGGTACATAGGAAGACTACAATCCAAATCCTGGATTTTGGCCCTTAGTCGCCTCCTACGGCATACATGGAAATAGAGGTAGTGGTATTAGCGCGTGGTGGAGCGGTCACCATAGCGGTCTGACACGCAGTGGGCCTCGGGTTCGATCTCCGGCCAGATAGAAATGTGAAAGATAAGTTTAGATTTCTGTTCTGGGTCTGGGTGTTTGTGTTTGGGTATCTATGGTACCCACTTCACAGAAGAAAATCCTACTGTTCTATGAGTGTAGAAAGTTATATTTATTGTGTCCAATGCCGCTGCCGCTAAAGACAGTATTATAGTCGCGCGGAGTAACTTTAATTGTTTTGAAGTACTTACATAAAATTTATGATAAAAAAAATTTGGTAAAACCTCTGAGCTCCTAGCCTCTCGGACCGGGAGCATTTTGCCAGTCCTGCCAATATATTTGCCAGTCCTATAGTTACACCACTAAAAATATCACACATACTATGCGGCGACCATTACCGGTATTTTAAATCGTGACAGCGAAATTCCTGGACTATCTGCGTTTGCCTGCAATCCATCAGACGAGAAGTGGTTACCGCTGCCCATGAACATCTGTATGAAACTTCATATAGAACAAGGGTTCATTCTGAAGTCGATCACAGATGCATTGCTGCTCCCGAGTACTAAGATAGTAAGATAGTGAGCCGGCAACCACACCCTTCCACCTCGCGCAAGAACTGCTTCACGCTAGAAATAGGTGTGGCGGTGGTACTACCCCATTCGAACTACACTGGTTCTATCACTGGCAACCTAAAAGTATTTATAATGTAGGTCGACCGGGGAGGTACGACCGCCAAAACTATTTCAATTGTGAAGCAGTTCTTGCGTTAGGCGGAAGGGTGTGGTTTCCGGCTTATTTTAAATGAAATGAAATGTCTTTATTTTGCATAGGCCTACGGGGGCACTTACAAATTGTCAGTTACAATATTTTTT
>DWNE01008707.1:0-11364 GCA_018249875.1 Cecropterus toxeus | reverse complement strand
TTCATATAGAACCCCTGTTCTATATGAAGATGCTTACAAATGTCCATGGGCGGCAGTAACCACTTACCATCAGGTGGACTGCTTGCTCGCTTGCTACTCCATATTTATAAAAAAAAACATAGTCAATTTCAAGTGTTATTTACTAAATTAACTTAAAAAAACATGTCCCGAAACATAACCAAAATTAACTGAATCTTTTATATTGGTTATGGTTATTTTTAAGTTATAGTTACAAATAAGCAATTTAGTTACAACAATGAGTGTCTTTAAAAATTAAAAAAAATAGGCGTTTTTATGTAATTAAAATGTTGCAAATCATCAGAATATGAAAATGCGTTTTATTAAATATGTTATGTGATTATTTTTATTCAACTAATCCATGCAGCCATTAGTGGTTAAATTTATGTCATTAATAAATTATGTATGTTTGTTTAATTATGAAGTTTTGAAGACATTTAGTAATTAAATATACCTGAGGAATATTGTAATAGTAGATAGGAAATTTATATTCTTTTGTATCTATATAAAATATTACTGGTTTGAATCAACAGTCATGAATATAAATTGCAATTATATGTACATAACATTAAAGATATTAATAATAATATCTTGATTGTTAATTTCATTAGATTGTTCAATTGTTAGTTTAATAGGCCGTTTTTGTTGCATGGTAGTTTTATTTCTATTTTAGTTCTATTTTATTTCATGTAAACTGCATGATTATAACTTGTGGTGATCAAAAAACTACAGATAGTTCACTACTTCCATTGCAAAACAAACATTTGACGTTTTCGTTCAACTTTTCAGAAGGAAACGGAGCACTCATGTTCGATGAACGCGACGGAGGATTCCACCAAGTGTCCGGGTTGCAGCCAGACGTGTCCCGCCGGCCACTGCGACGGCCATCCCCCCGCCTGCACCTGTCACCACGAACGAACCACACCCGCAACCGACGAGAATTGCAAGAAGTGCGACATCGCCAAGACCCTCGCGCTCGAGAACTCCAAGACGAAATGCAAGCTGGAACACCTCAGGCTCGTGATGCAGCAGAAGAAGGAGCGGAGGGAGGCCCGCAAGCTAAAGACGATGCCGTACGCGGGCGCGCCGCCCAAGACCATCGCCGCGCCCGACCAGCAACCACCGCTGCAAGAGGAGATAGAAACTGTCGCCTAATTCATTTCTAGCACGAAGCTATCGGTGGAAGGGTGTGGTTGCCTCACTTTTTAATACCACTATCAGTCCTCAAGAGTAGCAACGCATGTGATTGATTTCAAATAGAATCCTCGTTCTATATGATGTTTACAGATGGATAGTGACTTACCATCAGAGACTGCATGCTCGTTGGCTATTTCTTATAAAAAAAAACGAGCCAACACTCGTCTCACATTATTTATAATACCCGTCAAATTTTATGACCCCTGGGAAGACATGCCTCTTTTCAATACGCGTACCCACTCAAGCGTTATGCTACCACCGCTTAGAGCTGACACACATTAAAGCGGCGCGTTGCATCGCCAGAATGTGCGACGCTTTACGTCGCGTCGTTCAAATTATGCATCGCACCTCGTATTCCGACGTTCCGTTTTTCAACGCCCAGCGTCGTATCGCTTTCATGTATGTCAGCTCTTATATGCGTACGTGAATTGCGACAATCTCCCAAAGAACATAAAACTTGGCGTTACATACAGTTTGCAAATACTATTTATACACTTAACGAACGTCGATATGATTCCGTGGAACGTGTTGACGGAGCTTCACATTCGAAGTTCGATGCAAATTTTCGTGTTGCGAATGGAATTAATTGTCGTGCACTCTCGATTTACGAAGCCGCTCGAGTCTTTTGCGAATGTATTCTGGGAATGAAATGTATGGAAATGATAAACTGTTTATAATTTGAGCGCGGGACGGGCGGCGCCAGATAATATTCTAAATTACCACGTATATAATTTTGGATCGTAGACGTAAATCTTAAGTGCTATTATATGCATGTACAAATGATACTAATAATTAGCAAAATCCTAGTTCATAGAATAATCGCATAGGGTCTCCGAAAGTTGCCTGGTGCGGCTGATAATTGATTTTGTTGTTATATTATTTAGTTTATATTTTATTATTTTATCGGGTCAGTCAACTTTTAGAAGCATGTATTTAGTTTAATTTTTTGATGTATCTGTTCTTTGATGTACATTTTGGACTTTGGTTTACGATATCACTGACTTGTTGATGATTTTTACATGGAGTTCGGAGTGTGTACACTACTCTTAAGATTAGGTAAATTATTATTGGAAAAACATAAAAAAAATCATATTACTTATATCTGATTTGTCTTCAAAAATAATATTAGTAATAATTGGCACTGTTATTTTTAGTTATTCCTTGTTTTATTTTTTTTTCTTCAAAAATGTTGTTTAAAATAAATGTTTTCTCGATTATACTGATTTCGTTTAGTTTTTGTTTACGTTTTTTCGTTTACGGCGGTCGAGCATTTGACCGTAATGTAACATGTTACGCAGTGAGCATTTCTGTAGTTCTATACAATAATTGATTCCTAAGGTATAGTGTTACATGTATTTTTGCGTACGTCGCAATATAATCCGCTCGCTACGAATGTTACATTACCATAAAATGTTGAAGACGGCCGCCATTTTTACGTTGACACATTACATCAAGTTTAATAACTCTGCACAACACTAATTATAACCCAACTAAATACATTAACGGTATCTCACACTAACAGTCCTAATAAAAGTACACAGGAATAGATTTCCTCTCTAAATGGGTAACTATAACGGAATATAGTGATAATATGCTTCTTGATACAGTATCATTTTATAACTATAATTATTAAATTTAGGTATATTATATAACGTACATTTACTACTATATTAAGGACTTGCGAAATTATTATTTACATGTACTTATTTAAGGACAAAAAGCTACACTTTATTTACATATTTGCAAGCTTGTGACTTACATTAATTTGTAAACAAAATATTTTATTGACTCACATGTAAGTTTTGCTGATATATTTAAAACTATAAATTGCTGAATGCATATATTGTCATGGGCTTATTTAGGTTATGGTTATTGGAGTTCTAATTAAATTAACGCTGATTTAAGTTATTTTGAGGCGAAACAACATGTTATTAATAATACGTATGCGTTGAATGTGTCCCAAGGTGGATATTGCTAATTTTTTAGGGTATATCAGCTAAAATTTAATGACTAACATTTCGTATTCAATACGTCGTATGAATACTATTAATTAATCCAAAATTTGTTTCAAAGAGTAATCATATTCTAATATTAAGGTCCCTTTTAACAATCCCGTCACATTGATACAAGCAAATATAAAACGTAAATGATTATTTTACTCGTGAACTTACCTGAATTTCAGCTTTTGTATGCTATCTTGGTTCCGAAATATTTGCTAAAAGAACAAATCATTCAATAGACATTTGAACGTTTATGAATAAAGAGTTAACGTACATGCTATTTAGGAAAACCTCGCAACTTATGTAGACCACAACTTTATTTCTAAAATAGGCAAGTAAAGCGAACCATCTAAACCACCAAGTGTAAATAAGAATACACATTTAAGTAGCGTAGTGTAACTAATCAGTAAGAATCACTACCATACAAAAATAATTTGTTTATTATATTGCATAGTGGAAAGTATATTTTTCAGATTGTAGGAATTGCTTGCAACATTTATTCTAATAAGAGTGTTATCCTGGTATAATGGTTTAATTATAGATCACTGCCAGGTAAAGGTAATGTGTTTTAGCAGCTGTAAGTACCTATAGACTTATGTAATGGTGTTTATCGTTTGAAGTAGCAATAATGTCTCAGCTACTATTGTACCGGAAAATGAAAATTAATGATACATTAAACCACAATGATCTAACTAGTGTCTTGTAGGGCTATTTTCATTAGATATTGACATTAGAAATAGTATTCGGACTGATAGGAGTTGTTTCATGGGGTTATCCATAAATGATAAAAAATTAAAACTAAAGCGGGAGGAAATGGATTCCTTCCCTTGCGATTATGACATAGCGAAAGCATATGGGGTCATTTCAGCGTAATTATGTCACAGCTAATGAAAGGGTCATAAATATTGGATTTTTTTTAAAAGCCTAAACAAAAGTGATTAATTTTTTTGTGATTAATTCACTAAAGCAAAAGACAGAATGTACAAATTTAAAATGATTCAAGTTACATCAATCTTACCAACGTACAAAAAGTTTATAAAGAGTTTTGAGAAAATAAGATTTATGGATGACTGCCGCTGAAAATGCTGAAAGTTCTTTAAAAAAATGTTGAAATGCAAAGCAATAACGTTTCCTTACATTGCCGTAATGCAAAGTGCCTCTCGATGTTTAGTGATTATACATTAACTACTACATATTCTGTGTTGTGCCATATGTGATTTTTAGGTTCATATGTGTAAAGATGTTATCATGCCGCGCTTTCTTTATTTATTTTTAGCGCGGTTTTGGACGGATCTGTTTAAATATCCCTCATCCGATACTCATTCGAAACTCGCTGGGATGCTTTTAATACGTGCATTTGTTCCTTTCGAAGGATGCTAGATTTTCTCAATGCAATATGGTGTGACTTATTTTTCTTTAATGCTTATTTTTATTTGCTCGGGCCAAAAAACAAACAATAAATCTTGAACACCTAAACTATGCACACATATTACACTAATTACGCATAATATATGCAACCTATTATCATGCCGATTACGTTGAATATTAAAATCTATGAAACTGCCTTACAATGACGAATGGTTGTAAACAATACTATTTGGTGTTGTAGCGCAAATATACTTAATTTCACCATCCTATGAAAATACCACATTCGTCGAATTCTCGAAATAAAGGTGGTAAAAAGCAGAAGATAAAATAATCTTCCATGCAATATTTTACTTTTTGGTCTGAGCGATTAAATAACAAAGGCGTTGCAAATATAGTATTGAAGTAAATGTTGAAAAGTAATTAAATTCTAACGCGTTTCGAATGAATTGCCTGTGTGAACATTATGAGTAAATGGATTGATTTAAGAAAATAATTAAAATATTACCTATATTACTATAACTTGTTCAAAAACTGTAATCCAAAATAACTTCTTGCTCAGACATAGTAGATGAGCAATATGTAAAATATTAATACCATTTTGGAATGCAACCTTTATTGAACGGAGTTATACATATAATAACCGATTATTAAATAAGTTATATTATATATTACCTATATAAACATAAAATCGGTTATAAATAAGTTATATCTTTAATATACAGTAGTTTTTTCGCATTATTTAGACAATTATTTGCCTTGTTTGTAAATACGTTTGTTACCATTTAGTCGTGTTTCGTTTTAAGTTGGCAGACGGTAAAATTATGGATAGGAATGATGGAGGAGCGTACATATGTTTTTTGTCCTTGTACTTGCATGTCTAGTAAGGAGAATAAAGTTGCATAACGAAAAAGTACTTCATGAAGTTATTCTTTCCGTGTTTTAACGTCCTTATGATAAACATAGAGTGAAGAAAGTAGTGACATAGGTATATTAATTGGAAACTAGTTAAGAAGTTTTATAGTAAAAAACAACAACAAAGCAGACTAGTACATGATAAAAACAGTATTATATTTTACAGCTCAAAAGCAGAACTAGGGGGGACCTATCTAAAATTTAATATAATAAGATCATCACTAAAATGAAATAAAAAGTAGACATTTTAATAATTGCAATTAAAGATACCGCTATCAGATATCAAATATCCGCCTATGTCGAAATCCCCCATAAGTCGAAAACTCTATATTTTTGGCGTCTCCCTCGATGTTCGACTTATAGAGGTTCTATTGTATATGGTACACAAGTTAAATTAGATATTATTTTTGGGAAATACGATTGGGAGGGTACAATTCCACTAGAAAGGAAACTAAATAGAAAAATCAATTCCGTTTATTTGTTAAACTACTTACGTCCAATATTTATATGATATTACTTAAAGATACTGTGCTTCACTAACTTCGTTTACCATGACAACTATTTACATGCATCACTACAAATCCGATAAAAAGGGTTGAACAAGAAAAATCTGTGCTTCTCGTAAATTATTTTATTATATAAAGTTCCTCTCATATAAATAGCACATAACCCACACACGCGTGACACACACACGACGCCGCGCTGAGCGCCGCTCCCTACGAAATATAAAAAATCTTACGAAAAAAAACGCAAGGGTCTTACATCTAGAACAGAATCGAGTAGAGGGATATGTCGCTAGACGTCGCCCCTGCGGCGGTCGGCGCGGCGAAAAGCCCGTTTAGAACAGGAGAGTGCTCATGCCTCCCATCTCGGCTTGTTCCTTGACGAATATTTCGAAGTACTGGTAGATGATGGTCACGGCGAGGAGGATACCGGTCCCCGAGCCGATGGCTCCGAGGAAGTCGGCGAGCACAGACAGCGCGCCGATGCAGAGCCCTCCGAAGGCCGCCGCCGTCGGGATGTACCGGTTGAGCTCGTGGATCATTGAGTTGTCACGGTGGCCACGCATCACCATCTGCTGTTCTTTTAGCTGTTTCGCAACCTGGTCAACGAAAAGAAATAATTTATTTGAATCATCTGGGCAATAAGTTTTTTTGGTAGAAGAAAGTCACAATGTAATATTTACTTGACTTACAAGATAACATAATGCAGTGTGTGAAGAATACATCTCGTTCATATAATTGCCTTGTGATCATTATCCCTATTGATTTAACTGTAATTAGCAAAATTGACGAAAGTCAATGACTAGGACAATGACAAGCCAAAGTGCAGATGATTCAAGGATGAAAATGATATTAAGTAATGCATGAGGGTTATGTGGGATATTATATGGAGTTGAAGTCAACGCAACGGTTTAATTGCCTGCAGCACTTAGCGATCACTATCTGCCGCATTTATTGGACATGAAATATCACTTACATCCTTGGCTGAGGATCCGGACACATCGATCCAGGTCTTAGAGAAGAACGCGCAGGAGCCCAGCATGAAGACGATGTAGAGCAGCGCGTGCAGCGGGTCGTGGGCGATGTGGGCCAGCGACTCCGGCGGGCTGAAGTAGTAGCAGAGCCCGCCCACCGGGTAGGCGCGGGCGGGGCCGCCGCCGCCCACGTCGGCCCACACGCCCAGCAGGTTCACCAGGAAGTTGCCGCTGAATTTCACCGCTAACATCTGGGAACACACCAAAGGAATGTTATAATGCAGTACGTTTAGTCCGGTTTCAACGATCATGCCTCAATGCTGTATAAGTAACTTTGGTTTTGACGACCAGTTATACAAGTTTTGTCTTAATATCTCACAAATATTACAAATGCAAAAGTTTTTGAGGTTGGACATTCATTTGTAACTCTTTTATGCAAGAACTGAGGATTGGCTTACGGCCTGGATTAACATAGAGAATACAATTTTTTAACCTAGATACAGTAGCTGCGAAAAAAAGGTCATCTTATGTAAATGTCAACAATACTATTAACATGTATGTATCTGTATTACAGTTATAATTCTATGATAAATACATAACGGTCAATTCTACTAGTAAATTTTTCAGCCTACAGCTAGATAATCTATATCACATTAATAATACATACCTGAGAAATAACGTAAAGATTGGAGACCAGGGCGGATTGAAGGATGATCGGAATGTTTGATGTGTAGAATAGTTTGATAGGATACGACGAGTACTGGCCGCGGTAACGGGCTGACTTGATCGGAAGATCCACACGGAAGCCCTGTCGATTACAAAATATATCATTAAAACCAATATTTAAATACGAAGTAGCTCAATGCGCAGATAATGGATTATGATGTGCAGTACTGGGGCTATTTGAAACTTAAAACTAAGGAAAGGAACTGCTACGATTCTGTAAGGCTCGGTTTAAACATTTATTTTTACCATTAACATGAAACATAGTTCACAATTAATTTCCTTGCGAAGTCTTCCTAGAATTGGAATAAGATAACTCATGGAATTGTTTAAAGATGTGCAAAGATTGCAAATGTCCATAGATAACAGTTATTATTTTCCATTAGGCATTCCCCTGACCATATTATTACTTAAAACTTCATAATATTGTTTATATATTTTTGGAGAAAGGGTGACATATTTCCTGACAGTACAGGTTATTTTTTAAGTGAGTGACGCTCGTTTGAATGGTCAAACTGCCTTTTTGCCTATTAAATTTGAGTGTAATAAATTGTTAACAATAAGTGCAAAAGAACTGTGTGATTTGTTTTTGTTTTATTTTCCACTTCTGATTCTGATTCCTTTTCAAAAATGCAAGTGAGGTTACTGCTTGAATTAAAACGTATATGGCGCGTTACCTGGAAGTATATGACTATAGCGAAGACGAGCACGGTGGCGAGCAGGTTCATGAGGTTGGGCAGGTTCTGGCGGTAGAAGGCCTCCCGCAGCGCGCGCACCTTGTCGGGGCGCGTGGCCAGCAGGTGGAACAGCGCGATCACGGCGCCCTCGAACTCCGTGCCGCGACCTGCACCGACCACGGGTGGTTAGGGAGATATTTTATTTATTTACCAACGAAGTAAACACTATACATACAATATACACTAACATAAAAATATTGGTAAGTGTTACTTCGCTTATAGGTACAAACAGCATGCGATTAACAATGCCACAAAACGAAATAAAGTAACATTATTAAAGCGTAATTAAAATTAAAATTTGTCAAATAACAATTAAATTAACGGTTAATCAAAATGGGTAATAAATTTTGCTAAATTTACTGTAATTAAATTAAATTTATCATATATTACTAAATCAGTCCTTAGGACATGTAGGATTATGGAATGGGGGCAATGAATGGTTGGGGAGATATATTACCAAATCAGTCTTTAGGACTTGTAGAACTATGTTATCTGGAGTTGATTTTAGAGACAGACTCATTTTATACTTTAAGCTGCTTTAAGTTATTCCAGAAATGTGCAATTGTACACAGGAGTCCCATTTAACGACATATATATACAGACTTGAGATTTGAGAGTAATAATGTCCCAGTGACTGTTTATATAATATGAAAAAGAAGTTACCCAATGTTTAATAGATTCTAAGATAATATTAACGATATCTTAACTCCGTTAAAATGAAAAAAGTATGATTTCGAACAATGAAAGAACTAAAAATTGAAAATACGCGACGACCCGCATGGCCGAGCGTTTACCATACCGATCTAACGCGCTGTGGGTCCCGAGTTCGATCCCCGGCAAGACAGGCCAGATCCCTGTCATGCCGGGTTTAGTTTATGAGTTTAGATTTCTGTTCTGGGTCTGGGTATTTGTGTACTCGTCTTTGTGTGTCCATGCCACCCACGACACAGGACAAAATCCTAGGGTGGGGCTATAAGTGTAGAATGCGTCTTAAAATAACAATACAGAAAATGAATGTAGTTGGAAAATCTATATGTAAACAAAATTGACGTATCCGCGACTTTAGTTACAATAGGGTGTGTAAAAAGTTCATGATTTTCATACCAGTATTGACGGTAGCCGGTGAGAACGCCTTCCAGACGATAGTTTCGCAAATATTTGTTGCGATGAACAGCGAAATACCCGAACCAAGACCATAACCTGTAATTGAAAAATTTTAAGTTTCAATATAATTTCACTTCACTAGCTTATTGCATGCCATAATAGGCAAGGGAAAACCACACATACATGAATGCATTAAAGTGCATTTCCAGCTGGCAATTATATATGAAAGCACTTGCTACAAAGCTCATAACCTGGTACAGTAGGACCTAATACTTATAAGGATTCTTTGATTTAAGGAGAATTATAACCCTGTACAGTCTGTTTTGCAACACATATTTTTCCTTATAGATCTTTGACACATTCTATATCAAACATAGGTTATGAAACTTAAAGAAATCCCTATTGACAACAAATAAATAGTTTGTAGTACTAGTAGAATTTTAAAGTTTCTTAAAAATTTCCTTGAACGAAAGTCCTCATCTCATGTACCGAAACCCCTTAGAAAATGAGTCTTAGGTCTCTTCCAGGCATAAATGGTTTCATCTTAGGTATTCCATTAACCTGTTCAGAACAGCTATAACACTTACCCTTCTGTAAGAGCTCGTCCAACAGTAACACAATGAGGCCAGCCACGAACAGTTGGATGATGATGAGAAGGCACACGCCGGCACCGATCTCGCTGGGTTCGCCGTACATGCCCGTCATTACGTACACGATCGCTTGTCCCACCGTGATCACCATGCCGAACACTGGAATGAATATACTCATGTTAACCCTCATAGGTTACCACCAGTTTTCAAACACACCAGGTACTGTTGCGACTGTTAGCCGCAGGTACGTTTTATTTGTCCTTTTTTTAATGCATTAGTGATTTAAAAAAAATGTCTAAGAGTTGTTGTTTACTTCTAATAATTAGTAATAAATTATCGTTTTTCAATAATCTGGGTAACTCCTGGTCCACCCCAGCCAAGCAATACACGATTTTCCCTAAAATGCGGCGAAAAGCAGCAAGTATAGTCAATTAAGGTTAATTAGACAAATGAAGAGAAAGTTTCGAGTTGCATTCACAATCTTTACATAGCTTTAACCAAACTTTGATACCATTTAGAGCTTGTGCTGGAACACTTAATTTAGAGTTGGATTAGATTCACCAACATTAATTGATTGATTAATTGAATTTTGATCATTCATTGATCACATAACAATTATTTTTTACCTGTATTGGTATAATTTTATAACCTTACTTTTATTAATTTTTATACTTGTGTATGTTAACTAATTATATTAAAAACAGACAAGGCTGAGTGCTTTAGAATCTATAAATCCAACTTTATGAGAGACCAAGCTTCTTGGCATATTAGGTTAGATATAAATAGGTTACTGTTTAAGAAAAGACAATAATAACAGCTAAAGTTATTTGTTTTGAAAATAGGAATATAAATTTACGAGAAATACTTCAAAGGACAGTTAATGTTCTTAGATACTGGCAAAATGCCTTATTCAAAGCTGTTTAGAGAATTTGGCAAAATGCCCTTAGGATTCACAATAATAACATACTATATTTCCATGTAAATAAACTATAAATTTCAGAAGAGTAAACTGCATTTTTTAATCTTTAGATCAAATTTTAAGGTAATCAAAGTAAAGACGATTTTGTTACTTAAATAAAGAACAGTCAAAAATATTAATATGTATAGTTGGAAAAACACTAATGCACTACGGTTAATTTAGTTTATTGACTTGGACACTAATAGGTCAGGAATAAAACTTTTTAACAAAAAATAGAAACCGACTTCAGTGTCACCAAAAAGCAAAAATATAATTTAAA
>DWNE01008706.1:0-11364 GCA_018249875.1 Cecropterus toxeus | reverse complement strand
CAAGTAGTACCTATATCAATGTCAACTGTTAACAAGACAATCGATATCTATATAAATAAAAGGCAATTCCGACTCACTGACTTATATATCAATACACAGCCGAAACTACTGTACCTAGAACCTTGAAATTTGGTACAGGGGTTCCTTTTGCCATGTAAGCGATAAGAAAGGATTTTTAGAAATTCATCTCCTAAGGGGGTTAAATAGGGGTTAAAAGCTTGTCTTTAATAGATTTTTCAAAACAAATCGATTGATAGCACCGGTCGTATGGGAACTATCGATAGCTTTATTCCATGGATCTCTCATTTTTCCATGATATTGTTATAAATTTATCAGGTTGTATTTTATTATTTACAAGATAGATATTGTAATATCGGTGCTTCACCTACTTTTGCTATTATTTTTAAACACATTATATTTAAAGTCACGCTTCTTGTGTGATGGCAATTTATTGATGTAAAATCAAGTACCTAAGTCTTTTAAAGAGTTGTATCGTTAAGCCAAGAAAATCGATATTCTATATTTCCAATCGATACTAAACCTTACTAGTACTATAAATTGCTTGGCAACACTATTAGCGAGCATCTAAATTTTGTAATAAAAATATATTCGCAATTTTTTCAAAGGCTAACGTTTTTTTAATAATTGGCGAAAATGGTCATGATATCTTCATAAAGATATCACGACAATTAAAATAATAAATAAATATGTATGTGATTTTGTGATACCTCTTACTTCCTGATATATTACCACCGCGCCGGTTTTTGGTTTTAACATTCTTAAAAACGTACCCATTCCATATTTTATCCTATAATGGTACGTCCTTCTCATATTTATGTATTGTAAAATTAAAGTGAAGGTAATAATTTCCAAATACAATCCATTCGCATTTAGAAAATGTTACCAGTTAAGATTACCCGTATCTCCTTATAATTACGTGAACTACCTGACTTTTCCATAGACTTTTTAAAACTAGGTTCTTAAAACTAGGTTTATCGTAATAGTTATTCACAACACAAATGCATTACATAAGTATAGAACGTATAAGATAGAATTTCTATTATTTATAAGGTACTCTGTGAACAATATTTTAGTATCCCGAAACTTGTCTCTATAGAATAGCTCTAAATACAGCGCTAAATGTAGGTATACAAAATTAGCTTTAAGAGGATTTTTCTGTTACGCGCGTACTTGCCACGCACATCTTATCGAAACTATTCCTATTACGTAAGCATCATACAAATCGTGAGACTGGAGCTTCACGCGTGCCGACGGCGACACGCATGGCAGGAAATGCTGTAAAGCAATTATGTAGTAATGTGCAGTCACTAAGACATTTTACCCATAATACGTTAAGATATTAACAACATTTTGATTCAGTCGTAGTTTATTGAAGTGTCCCGCTTTATAAATTCTTCTATCTTCAACCAATTTCCTTTCCCTCTTCAGCACTTCTATTCTTCATTTCCTTACATATGTACTCTTTAGCTTAAGCTAGGAGAGGAACAGCAACAGAGAGACCTGTTGTATACAACTATAGTGAATGGCACTGTTTCCTCCAGAGGTCTTATCGCATAAATAAGGCCTGGAGGAACCTCTGCAGGGGTAGCTCCACCATCAGATGGAGCGGTAGAGACGTGAGGTACGTCATGAATATCGTCACGAACCAATGTCCGCCCTGTAAAATGATTATATTTACATTAAATTCATTAAAATAAAATTAAACTTCTTAACAAATAAAAATGTAGGATAAAACAGAGATTATACATTTCGAATCAGATGTTTTCTTTCTGTACAGTATATTACAAAGTTATGTTATGCGGTTTTAGAAAAAGTGCTATATTTCAAAAACTGTCAACTGTATCTTGTTCGAACCAATTTTCGTTGAAAGTTTCCTTGTCATCTACAACATATGTTTTATCCAGATTTTTAACACTCTTAGTTTAAAAGTTAGAGGGGGGGGGGTGGACTCATTTTACGGCTTTGAAAGGGCTTATCTCTCAAACAATCGACTTTGAGAAACAATGGTGTTAGAAACCTGAATGTCATTTTTGAAGACCTTTCTATAAAGAGAGATGTAAGATGAAGAAAAATGAGTTTCAGTTCCATGTATGGGGAGTCCCCCTAAATTTAATATATTTTTATTTTTGTACATAATTCGGAAAGCGGTTAACAGAATACACTTCCTATCTACCAAGTTTCAACTCTGTAGTCTTAATAGTTTTCGAGTAAAATGGCTGTGACATACGGACAGACGGACAGACAGACATGACGAATCCATAAGAGTTCCGATTTTTGCCATTTGGCTACGGAACCCTAAAAAGGGATGAGTAAACATTTAACTGACTTGAATATAAGTCATACTCACTATTTCATAGATGGAAGCTATGGAGAGTGAGGTCTTGATGGCCATCTGCGTGACGTTAAACCCCCAGTGCACCATGAGGATGGACAGCGACATGCGTGACAGCACTTGCCAGCCTCGCCACGTCATCAGACGCCATATTGGACCTGGGAACAGAATAGCATTAGCAGACGTCGGCGGATAGGAAAACATTGTTAGGAATCTCACGATTCTAAGAGGCATAAAAAATATTTTTAGGATATTTTGATGCCATTCACGAGTCTGAAACCACGTTTCAACACTGTCACGAAGAAAATTTCTGATGAACTCATGAAACTCAATGAACATTATCCAGGGGAAATGATTAATAAACACCAAACCTACCATCAATCTTGTAAAAGAAGCCGATCATGCAGATGACGATGATGAGCGCGAAGACGGGCCGGTCGAGCGCCGCGTACAGCGCCACCGCCGGCCGCGAGCTGGCGCGCTTGATCACGTAGCCCGCCATGATCCACGCGGGGATGCTCACTAGCGCCAACCGGTACGTTACACGGTACCACTGGGGACAATAAATACCTTTAAATATATATATTTTTTTATAATACCAGAGTCCATCTGATGGTAAGTGGCGAGTGCCCCAATTTACATCTGAACATCTGCAAGTAACTTCATACAGAATAGGGGTTCTGTCTGAAGTCAATCACAAATACGTTGCTACTCTCGAGGAATAAGGTGAAGGCCTCATGTGAAAGGCGACCACACCTATCCACCGAGACGAAGGAACTCCTTTACGTTTAAAGTAGATGTGCTGGGGGAAGCCTCCCTGGTTGAACTATACTAATTCTACTACCTTCATAAAACTTCGTTCATCTTGTCTCTTACCAGTTTCTCATCAAGTTTAATGCCATCCTTCTGTAAGCGGTAGTACACGAAGGCTGCTATAAGGCCCAGCAGAGACGCGGGCAGACTGCCCCACGGCGCTGTGTATAGCCAATTGAACGATGGCTCCCCGGTGTACTGGTGACGCATTAATCTGCAACAGTACCCATAATTTAATGCAATGCAATACACCACTTAATATCAACTGAACTAATTATTAGTCATACTAAAGCTAAAGCTCATAGGTATTCAACATATGCAATTTAATGAATTTCTTTTTCATTTTTATGTAAAACACAAATAATGCAAAGTTAAGTGTAATTTATAAGTAAAGTGGACCTTCCCTTGACTCTAACGAAGGATTATGCCTCATTTTTCCTAATAGAGACAGCTAAATAGAGGAAATCCCCACTGCCTACTCCTTAAACCAAGGGCAAATTTATTTTGTATACACTATCAGAAATTTGGTGTGTCGATTTTGGTTAAACAGTCCATTTTCGTGACATAACTACCTACGCCTATGCGGTGAAAATACCAGTTATGTCCCATAAAACGTAAACGTAGAAATCTTAAACGAACAAAGAACAGGAAACATCGACACACGATACGTTAGAAAAGTGTTTCCAGTACGTTCGATGACGTCATTAGTACTTACTTTTTAACATAATTACCATAATAAATCAATGAACGACCATAAACGGCGGAAAAGAACCAATTATAGCGAATACCATTCAACTGGATCACGTCTGTATACTTGATTTATTTTATTACACTCAGGACGTTAATATGTATGAGTTTAATGTGTTTTTCACGGAACCTAGGACAACATATTACGCTGTAATGGTGAGATAAATCGCTATGTAAATGTTTATATTCGGTGTTATGTCAAAAAGTTGCGAAAATAGTTTGCTCTGAAACTTCCCACCGATAGTTTTATGACGAATTTATCCATTGTAGAAGAAAAAATTGTGAAAAGATGATTATTATACGTTATTGATAACTAATTGTTGTTAATAAATTTAAAACAAAAACACGTCTGCTTAAAAGAATTTTTACGTCGATAATGATAAATTGTATTTAACGATTAATATGATTTTTTTGTCAAAACAGTCAATAAAACTATATTTAGAATGGTATATTTACTAACTTTCATTTGATATATGTTATAATTGTCGTGATAAAAAAGTCCCTTCCCCACTTTTTCCCCTATTTGAAGGTGCCATTTAAAAAATATATATTTTAGCTTTATTATATTAGCTTATGTCACTCAGCAAACTGATACGATTCTAATGATGTGTCATACGTCACTGTCCGTCAAGCCGTGTGGGCAGTACCGCGTGCTAGATAAATGGACATACATACAAACACACATATGTTCGAAAAATTACGATTAAGTATTAATTTGACGACCCGCGTGGCCGGTTACCATACCGATCTAACGCGCAGTGGGTCCCGGGTTCGATCCCCGGCCACACAGGCATCTGAATGATGAGTTTAGATTTCTGTTCTGGGTTTGAGTATTCGTCTCCGTGTGTCCATGGCACACACGACACAGGAGAAAATCCTAGCGTGGGGCTATGAGTGTAGAAAGCGTCTTTTTTTTTAAATCACCATTCCTCTGACGCAGTCAGGTAATTAATAAAAAATAGATTCAATCAATTTCAACTGTTTTGTTAAAAAACTTCCTTCCTAAAAATGATAAATTGTTTATTACACTAAATTATTCACTCTTTAATCATATCTATAGACATAATTTATAAGAACTATAAATTCAGCAATAGGTATCACATATTTTCCTACAATAATTTCTCGAACGTTCCAAGTTAAATTAACATAATTTCACGATTATATACACATATACTAACTGTTAATATTTACTCTTCCTTTTGTATCATACCTATTATCTACTCATAAACCTATCATCTATCTTCAAATCATTGAAGGGGAAACCACAAAGTGCATAACATAATATATAGTATACATAAAAGATATACATACGTACGAAACTGCGACAATACAGCTCACAGTACTTACTCAGGATAGGTGACGAAGAGTATAGGCTTGAGGTGCCACATGTAGGCGACGAGGAAGTTGGCTGCCACGGAGAGGAGCAGCAGCGCCGCTAACACACGCTCGGCCAGCCAGCGACGCCGCGCCAGCAGCAGAGTCAGTAGGGCCATGGGAATGTGCAGCTGCATGTCCACTGCCAGGAACCTGGTGAAATACGACCAAATCGTTTTTAGTTACAAAAGTAAGATAACGTACATTTTTTTTTTCTAATCATGAAGTAGCAAACGAGCAAGCAGCCCATCTGATGGTAAGTGGTTACTGCCGCCCATGGACATTTGTAAGCAATTCATACAGAACAGGGGTTCTATCCGAAGTCGACCACAGATGCTTTGCTACTTCTGAGGACTGAGATGGTCGCCTCGTACAAAAGTTAGCCGACAATCACACCCTTCCTTCACACGAAACGCAAGAACTGCGTCACGCTAGAAATAGGTGTGGCGGTGGGACTGCCCCGGTCGAACTACATTGGGTTCTACCACCTATCAAATCCAAAACCGTACATGCAATCCACCTGCAAGTACGACTGGAAGCTACTTGCGAACTAAGCTGGATTACATCGTGTTATTAGCACTACTCTCTCAGACTATGAAGGGTTCTACCATAAGCAAACACACTTTGAGTATGAAGTGTTGGGAAAGATCTGGATGCTGGATGAAGTATTTTAAGTATATCCTACCACAGATGGAAGGGGGGCTCTATTAAATTCAGCAGCATATATTAAAACTGATCCCTATACTCTTTCTGAAGTATAAGTACTATCATCTCTTCGTAGGTTGCTTCGCTCTATAAAAGAAATTACGTCAAACAATCTTCAATCTTCCACTCACCAGGTCTGCACCAAGCACTTGTCGTCAGCCTTAACAAAGTTGTGGGCATAAAGCGCCTGCGCCCACCACTTGGACCGGCAGCGCGCACTCTCACTCTCCACCATCGACCACAGCGGACCATTGGACGCGAATCGCCACCACGTCGCCGCCGCGCCCACCACGAACATGTGCACTGGAGTGATCCTGGAGAGACATATATCTGGATATTCAATTGGAGAAAATCGACCTCACTCTTTGAATAAATGATATTTGGATTGAGACGCTTCTTCAAATTAGAAAATAGTAGCTTAACCTTGAAATGGTTAGTGATAATAAATAGTTTTCGTAACGTGACATGTTGTAAAACGACAAAGTGTCTAAGTGTAAATAAACCATGATAAAATAAGAGGTAGCCCCAACCTAGAGATTGCCACAAATACATTGCTGTCAATGAGGATAAGTTTTAAAAGGAACACAGCAACGGTTAAACACTGTTATTGTAAGGCAGAAATAAGTGTGGTGGTGGTGGTTTCTGAGTTAAATTAGAAAGGGGTCTATCATTTTCAGTAATTCGATTTATTTAAATTTAAGTGTCTGACCGCGTCCAGGTATTTCGTGGCAAACTTTGGAAATCGTAAAAACTGACGGGAAGTTTCTTAAATTTTTAATCTTTGGGGATAAGTCCAGAAAAATATTTAGGGTATCTATGTGATATGAGAAACTGTACGCTTTCAAGGCTTCTTTTGGAAGTGTAAGCTTCTGATGCGCTACTCACCTGGCAATTCTCTGTAACACCATCTTCGGCAATAGCTTAAAGCTGTTTTGCTTTTGACCATTCTCCAGGTGCAGCAGCAAGTTGTACGCCAGCAGGAACGATGACAGCATGATAAAGGTTTGCACGATCACTGATCCGTTGTGCAAGATCGTCGTCATGGGATGTCGGCTCGCCTGAGGAACATTTATCTTGATGAATATTTTGTGTTGTTATTAGGTTTAAGGTATGATGAGGAAATAAAAGGTAGGTAAGCATAGGTAGGAAAGTACGAACCAAATAGAAGGGAACCTCAATTCAAACACGGGGTTTTGTGTAAAACCGGCAGTATAGGGAAATGATGACTTTTACTGCTAATAATTTTAGGGAAAAAACTGAATGGTTCCAGATCAAATGCATAGTCGTAAACCATATGATGCATAGATGCTAACAGACTCTGCATGGTGATATAATGGAGTCAATGAGATGTATATTATATTTTATTAGTAAAAAGTGGAAATATATAACGGATGACCTAAATAGGACAATACATAATATGCAAGTTGAATAATTTTATTTACGTTCGTGACTATCTTGGCCCATCTTGTGACAATGAGAAAACAAGAATCGGTAAATTTGAAATTTGTTTCTGATATGCAACGGTCTGGGACACGTTTGTCTCACAGATGTAACATGTTTACCTAGAAATCAATTATTCAGTGCTACCTTGACCACTTTCAACCTAATTATGTTTGCATTTTGCACGCAGAAGTCAAGGAGATATATTTAGGCGTATGATCTTATTTGTGAAGAAATAATTTTAAAGTTTCTTCTAATTAATTTTGGACAATCTCTAAAAGTATTAATAAATATGCTTTGAAACCGGTAAAAATATATTTTTTTAAATTGAAAGGGCCATCTTTTTAATTACAACATAGCTTATTTTTTTTTTATCAAAAACTAGTTATTGTTTATGATTTCGTACGCGCAACATTTTACCTTTTTAAACCTCCTTAGAACATTCAAAAAATCTTTTCTTACTTTTGACGAGCATTTGACGTGCATTTAACTATTTTCGATCCCGTTAGGGGTAGTATAAAATCTATTTTGCCTACATCATATAATGAATTTAATTCTGTACATTAAAATTCTGTAATAGTTTAGGCTCTGCGATGATTAGTCACAAGTAAGTTTCGCTTTTACATAAATCAAACTAGCAACATCGTTAAGAACATTAAAGCAAAAAACCCGACTGCTTAAAACCAAATTTTATATTTAATTTAACGCTTATATGCGTTTTTGTCAAATAGTCAAGCAAAAGTATCATGATAATTATATGTATTGGGTTGAAGCGCGCGCCAAAGAAATGGACATACATACAAACAAACATACATACATACGCTCGAAAAACATTACCCTCCTGGCGCAGTCGGGGAATAAATGTTATCACTTCGATAATGGTGAGGAAAAACAGGAGGTTCTACTACGTACTACTAGTACGTAGTAGAACTAGCTCTTCTCAATCTATAAGGAGACCCGTGTTCAGCAGAGGGTCTGATGATGTTTATTTTTAACCCGGAAAACGTTTTAGTCTTAAAATATTACAACAGTTAACTCATTGTTGATATAAAACGCCTTGATTTTGAATTATTGTCATCAATGTCAGATTCTATAACATAATTAATATTCGTTTATAGATTTGCCGGCCATTATATAACCGACTGGTCATTAAATGAATATTAATAACAACCCGACTAGGCCAAGTGGACACAGTTCAATGACATCTTGCCAATAAAATACTAAATATGTGATAACTATAAAACTGGTTCCGAAACTATATAAAAGAAGGCAGATACATCCAGTATTAATTAATTAGGTTTATTTAAATAATTTAACAGGTAAATAAGATGATTGCTTGAAGATAAAATCGTAATAATTTATAATGGATTCCTATAGATCTTTTATTGAAAGTCCACCACCGTTTTGGAAGGCTTCGCTATGAACAGGAAGGTACCCAGAAAACTGCGTTTGTATGCATCATTTAACTCGTTTAAAAATTATCTCCTAAGAGTATAACGATGTACTGAAGAATCTTTTCTATTGCTGTTGTGTTACAAATAACATTCTAATTAAATTAATGATAATTGCTAATTAAAACAGACGCACATCAAGTTTATTGCCGGATATTTGTAGTTAAGGTCGTTCCAATCTGCTACGTTAAAAAATATTACACCCTTATAGTGCTAATAAATATTTTAATTCCATCTAATTTCTTGTTGGATCGCGTTTCTTCTCATTTTATTTTAATTTAGTGTCAATAAACAAACGAAGGACTTCATATCCTGGGTGACTAGTTGCCTCTGATATGTTTCTGTTTTTTTCCCTGTCATATAAAAACCGGGGCTGAACATTGTCTCTTACTACTATGTACTATGTTTTTACATAAGCAATGATGGTATAATAAACCTGCGAAACTTTGAAGTCGCGGGAAAAGGTAATAAATAATCTTTTAAAATTATATATTATACAATTAATAGGAAAATGTATACAGATGAACAATGATTATAACTGACTGTTTGCTTATTAACGTTTTTAATCGTTTTTTGGAAATTACAATCCTTATGGGGTAAAATTGAGGTTGGGAGTTTGTACTAATTTGCTGGCAGAAGCTAGTGAAATTCAGTAATCTTTAAAATTTTGTGTCTTGAGACAGTATTTGTGACAGTATCAAAAAAATAATCCATGCTTTCAATTTATTCACGTGTGCAAATTAGCAAATAAGGAGACGCACAAAAACTGTTCTACTATATTTTATATTCATATTTATATTTTAGAAGTAATTGTTTAGGCTTAGCGTGAAGATCTCAAGGCTATCCCTGCTTTAATGTACAGAATTTACGCTTGTATCATACCTAGAAGTCTATGATGAGAACATATCAACTGTACTATAACGTAGGAAATACGTCACAGTACGTATGAAGGCTGAACGTGTTCTGTTTCACGTCATAGGTATTTTACTCCTAATACCGGTTTGTGAACAATTATTGATTACGAGCTTATTCCCACGGCTCTGCTCATTGCGGTTTTGTTTACCACGGTCATGAGCGTTTTGTGTTAATCCAGGTCATACAGTATCTGTGTGACAATTTACAGCGAATCTCACCCAGTATTTTCTGAATGATAGAGTAACAAATATACATACATTCTGTTAAACTTTCGCCTTTCTAATATTAGCAAGATATTACTAATATACATTTATTCAATTATTTATATACAAATATACACAATATACACACAAAACACATTTTTTATATGACTATTTTAAATAAAATAAATAGTTAAATCTATTTTTAATATGATTTTTTACAATAAGTTGTGCAAAGCATTTACAAAGTAACTTTACTCTTCTCTAGAAAATAATTGGGCCTCCTGCTTATCATTGTTATTAGCTACAAATAGTTATAAACCCTAAGTTTCAAAGTTCCTATAGATGCCTTTTTCCTGTCACGCGTGTCCAACACGCGTTCGTGAATAACTCGCTGCAGTATCACCGCAAAACTTGGTAAGCATGACGGTCATATTAAGTATCAATAAAACGCTAAGACGCTCGTACGGACGTAAACACGCACGACGGGAAAGAGCTTCTAATAAAAAAGAGTAGATACGCGTTATTGTTTATCCAGATATACTTACAGTTTCAAGAAACTGTGGGTTGTAGATGTAGCTCATGTGGTACACCATGACAGAATGTGCCAGCATTACGAAGATCAGAGTCATAGATCTGAAATTATAGTAATCAATTAATGGTTTAGTATGTTAAAATGTAGAGCCGGATTTTACTTATTTTTTTTATATATATACTAATCAAGGGTTTTTAATTTTTAAAGTGGTGGAATGCGTTAAACGCTGTTGTGATGGGGATGTGGGTTTGGTAAGGGAGACATACATGTCCGGGGCGTTCTATCTTAGTCTTTAATGGTAGCAGATATTATCCGGGGCTAATCACTTAAATTAAATCAATTCTCGTCAAATCATTTACTACTTCTTAGCCAACTAGTAACATCGTTAAAAACATTAAAACAAAAACCCGACTGCTTAAAACTAAATTTTTGTTCATGATGATACATATTTAATTTCGCGTTAATATGAGTTTTTAAAAAAATTGTCAAGGAAAGTATTATGACAAATATATTTTAGATTGGTATATTTAGCTTTCATTCTATACCTACTGTCGTAAGAGTAAATAAAATCGTCCCTCCCCCTCATTTTCCTCTGCTTTTCAGGCGTCATTTTTTAAATTTATGTAGTCTACTAGCTGTGCCCCGCGGTGTTTCCCGCGGTTTATTAGAGAAAATCAATTGTATTAATAGTAAAAATAATAACAGAAAAAAATTACATTTTTAGAAGGAAAGTAATTTAAATTTGAGCAGCGGGAAGATCAATTTACAAAATTTTAGGACTGGCAGAACGGGAGGTTTGATTATGCTGTCTTCTGTAATTGTGTTTATTTT
>DWNE01008705.1:0-11365 GCA_018249875.1 Cecropterus toxeus | reverse complement strand
TATGCATTTGGTAAAAAAATGTTATTTTGATATTACAAACAGACACTTCAATTTTATTTATATGTATAGATAAGCAAAGCCTACCAACTAGAAACTTATATAGGAAAATACTGCGCAAAATTCTTGCTTCTTCAATCATCGCTTTAAACTGTGCTTAGATATTCCGAGGAGATTTTTATTAAATTGTACTTTTATAACTATTACCGGGAGCAAGTAAATAATTTAATTCTAATGTAGCTGTCGACCTTCGTAGAACAACATCGGAAATCGGAAACCATTGCAAGTTTTATGGAGAGAGCCGTTTATAATTAAAAGTAAATGTAAAAAAATACAGACGAATTGAGTACCTCCTCCTTTTTGGAAGTCGGTAAAAAAGAAGAAAGTCTGTTTCTATAACAATTCTTTACTACCGATCTTTTGTTCTACAAAAACTAAATTGAAATATTAAAGTCCTTTCTTTTGGAACCTCAGTAAATAAGAAGAAAAAGATCATGTCCTTTACTATACCTACGCCGTATTTAGGAATCCGGTAAGCGAAAAACAAAACCATCTGTTTCTTTGACAAAATAGTCTTCCTTTCGGATTGATCCTTATGATCTCGCCTCTAAGCTCAATGAAGATGTTAAGATCAACCTGACAGCAACTAAACATAAAAAAACTGATTTAGTTGTATCGATCACATTTACACCTTAAAATTGGTATTTTTATTAATTGTTTTATAGTCATGGAATAGAAATGTAAAATTCCATACACATTTTTTTCAAACTTTGACATGGTTTTAATTTTAAGTATTAGAAAATGTGAAATTATCTATGAAATAAGCATTGATAATTGAATAAGTTTTAAATCAGCAAATTACCGTGTAAAATACGTTAGGAAAATAATCACGATGATACACATTTTTACAGATATGAGAATGCGAAAAATTCTATTGATATAAAAACCCAAGAGGAAATACTTATTATAATCATTGTTTATGCCGTCGACTCAACGAGGCGGAACGAAGTACACCTTAAAACCACTGTTGTTGTATAAATATAACAATATGTAGTTACAACATGTAAAATGTGTGACGCAATTATGATTGTCATCTTATATGATGGGAGAGTCAATTTTTACTATTTCCTTTAAGAAAACCCGTTTGAGTGTTGCTTAACAGGATGTAAAAATGTTAGTGGATTGAAATATATTCACATTTGCTAACAGATAGGTAGATGTAAAGTCCGTTCGTTCTAGAATTTCTAGGATTCCCTAGGGCAGGGATGGCGAAGCAATGGCACGCGACACAATATTTTTTGCACGTCATTGCTTTTGTATCTATAAATATGTGCCTGTGAATCATTACTTTTAGAGAGTCCAGGTGAACTTGGTCGTCAAATCGTAGAGACACCGGTGACAAAGGCTATTCAATTTTGACGACAATTTTTTTTGGTCGACAATACTTTTATGAAGTATAGGGACTATGGTAGTAACGTCGCAAAGTCAAAATTATTCGACGACACGTCTACGGCTTCACTAAATATTTCTCCAAAAAATTGCACGTTGTAATATAAAGATGTATGAGTTTCTGGTCGGTCTTGAATAGACAACTTCTCTTCCTGAACATATTGTTGGAGGCGACTAAAAACAAATTTAGAATATGGAATTAGTATCTTTCTGTGCAACATCAACACCCAGTGCCGTCATCAACAAGCATGCTAGGCGCGTTGACTAAAAACTATTCCTATGCCTACTTTCATTAGATTACCTCTAAAAACTAATGAATGTTAAGATTATAGCATAAACAAAAAGACATATACTTAAACACTCAGTCACAGAACTAGATATAACCCAGGAACCTGGCAGTATCAGAAATTATGACTGCTACGAAGCTCTTACTGTAGAAAATTTAGGATGATATAGGTTATTAAAAGTTACAAAATCATTCTATCATTAGACATTACTACAGTATAGTCTACAAAAATAATTTTCTATCAGCGCAGAAAATAAAGCCAATGTTATATCCCTACGACATTATCACTAATTCATTATGATGGAATGTGCGATTATATTCTGCTTATCGAAGCCATAACGCGTTTGTTATTAATTATTACCGTCGTGTACGCTATCCGCTCGTAAATATTATGTCTTCCAGCATGTAGGTGGTCGAGCCTCCAGTTCATTATAAAATGCAATTATCTAACGCAATGCTGATAGAAAGTAAATGCCTAAGTTTAATAACGATTGCCAACTATAAAGTTTTAATAGGTAATTACGATGTACGAGTTTGTTAAATACAAGCCATACTTTGTAACTTTGAGCGTCGTAGTGTACAGGCAGAACCAAGGTCCTTGGAGCCCGGTACAGAAGGCCCCAGCATGTTTTGTTAACTCTTTGACGCAAAAAATACTTGACGAATTTTCCTGAAATTGGGCGCACAGATCTGTTTTAAAGCTCTGCTGAAGCGCAAAAGCAGAATCTCAATAAAAAAGAAATGTTTTTATTTTTATATCTTAATAAATTATGCACATTAAGATCTTAACCGAATGACGGTAACTTAGTTTAAATTTAAACATATTAAAAATCTTTTTTGAAAATATCCTTTCTTTCAATTTACTATGCGATACAAGAAAACGATTTTCACATAACATAAATTTTCTCGAAACCAACTTAAGTGAGATACCACTTTTGTGCTTCTGACGGCTAGTTTATGAATTGGATTAACACATGAGATACATATTACCGTAATGAACGCAACCGAACGGACAGTGCCACAGGAATAGTTTAATTACTAATATACTCTAAAATTCAATGTAACTAAATAATAATAACTAAGCATGTAATAAAATACTCACTAAATGGTTGGAACATTGCAGATAAAATGTATCTAGGCTTTAGGATTATCTGACAAACACGATTATTATGACATAACGAAGATTATCATTATATGTGTTACTCAAGTACCATAAAAATAACTAAAAAACATCAAACATACATTGAGAGCAATAAAGTGTTTTTCCATGAGAGTTATTTTTTCCTTTTAATGATTATGTTATTTGTAAACAGTCTTTTGTTTTTTGTACCTGAACGATGCTCTGAAAAGGTCTGATACAAATAAAATCTATGTTAATGAAGGGGAAGTAACTGTATGTAGGTAAGGGATCTAGGAATTAATCAATGCATTTCTGAATTTATGAACTAATATCCGACTTTCAAATTACGATATAATCGGAAACCAAGGGTATGATAGTTTACTATGAAAGTTACAGTTAGACAGTTCAGTTCAGTTAAGTTCCCATTAAACATAAATGTGTTGAATGATATCGACGTTTGCGTTAGGCTCAATAAAAAGGTACATTTATTTGGGTACAGGCAGATAACATACGCCTGATTTACTGTCTATAAGACTTTGTATTTATTACTCTTCTTTAAATTACTTCTCTTAACGAACATTACCCAAGTGCCACGAGACATTCGGTACCAGCGTCATTCGCTTGTCGAGCTCCAGCACCGATCGTCTAAAATGATAAGCGTATAATTCTGATCTTATAAGTGCATGAAATTTCAAAATTTGCTGAAATTAATTTTAAATTTGTAAAGAAGAATTTTTTCGTGGCCTTAATGTTACAGATCACTATCACTGCTGACGCCTGTCACACAAACATCTTTAAAAATCAAGATCTTATTTCTGTCTCATAGGTATGTTTCTTCAAAATTAGACGAATATTTTGACAAAAACTTAAATTTTGGTTAAAAATGGTTTAATTTTGCTTAAATTAATAATAATGGTTGAGTGTTTTTTCATTACACCTATAAATTAATATAATTATTGGATAGACGAATTTTTTCAAGAACATTACTAATATTAATTATTAGACTGTAATAATTAACTAAAAATATTAAGTTATTATGTTATGCGTACATCACGTTCACAGAATATTTTAAAATTAATAAATTAATTTAAAAAATATATTTTTTTATGTTACTGTAAAAATATTACAAATCATTTAATAAATAGTTTTATAACTCACCCTCTAAATAAAAAAACGTCGCTACTCTCTTCCACAATTTTTCGTCGAAAAAAATCGTAAAGCCGCGAATTTAATTTGCTCTATACTCCCGCGTAAAAATTAAAAACAAAATCGAACTAATCGCACAGATTACTTTTGATTTATTTTTTTTACGCTCGCGTATAAAGGCCCGGGTGGCGGCCTATTTTCCTGAATATCGCGTCAACACTGACCGCGGGCGTACATTCGTCAAGCAACTCAGCATTACAGGAAATATGCTACGTAGTACGTAAGACATAGGTAGTGACATATGATAGCAACGCTTGCTTTGATAAAGATGTAGGTACGTGCTTTCATACGGATTTCTTTCAGTTTGCTTTCAATTACCGACTAAGTAAACGTGAGTTAGTTGTACTGGCCTAAAAACGATTTTATAATACTACATGTTTCTGAGGCGCTATTACCAAATAGTATTTTAATGACTGATAATGTTAAGTTGTAAATGTTACGGATTTTTCACCTATACAGATTGGTATCCAAAATTTCATTAATTAAAATATTTAAGCCTTTATGTTTTTTTTAAATAATAAGCTTTATTTTGAATGATGTGAACATTTACATCGAACTTTTTAAACATAGTCATGATTTACCTGTATTTTTCTGTTATCTATGTTAATCCTTAATTATTGGTAATTAATTAGCAGTATTATATTCATCATAGCAGTAGTATTCTCTTCATACATCGGTACGTTTGGCCGTATTGAGTTAATTGTTAAACAATTGAATTATATTAATCTAAGAACAATTTATTTAATAAACAAAAAACTCATAAGCAAATTGTAAATATTTTATAATTGAAATAAAATGTTTCAAGATCACCCATAAGGTTATAAATATAGATTGTTAATTACAGTAGCAGTGTTGGTGTTGTTGTATTAATATTTAAAATAAAAGAAATTGTAATACAAAAAAAAATATTTTAAAACTAGCGTAGGTACCAAATGAAAGAGTCTTAGCGAAGTAGCAATCCGTGAGTTCGAGTCGTATCTTTCAATCAGCGTTTGAGGTTCACTACTGGGCTAAATGTACTACATTAGGGGAGACCAATGGGTCTCCCCTAATGGGTGTTAGCCAGTAGGTAACCGGCCTGGCATGTACTTCAATGACTGCAGTGGGTGTTGATCTTCCAGGGGATGACGTTACTGGTCATATTATGAATTTTATCCCTCTGTCGGCTGCTACGACATCCGCGAAAAGAAAATTTTATTCAAAAGCACTTTACAGCACACGGTAATTTTGAACACACATTCGGCTAAAAATCATGGGGTTTGTTAGAACAATTAAATATATTTCTAAATTCTAGCATCAAAGAACAGATAAAAAGCAAAACAGAAGAGAGTCGCGACATAGTACGATTCGATACGCGCAGTTTATCGCCAATTTCCAATCGTTAATAGAAACGGAGTGATAAGCCATGTTCATAATTCATATATTATTTCTAGAAAACTGACATATACTGTTATAAATTATAATACATACGTACGCTATGTGAAAACATACGTACTTTTGTAGTATATACAATATTTACTGTTTTATATAATAATACGGTCTCTCTTGGTAACTTTTTAAACAAGCGAAATTGGTATATCTAGACGGGTTTTAACCAAAATGATCAAGAAAAGTTACCTTGCCCTTTATTAATTTACTTAAATTCAAAAGGGCAAGGAATAAATCATTTTATAACAGTTTTGGAGCACTGTTAGTTAAGACATTTTTAATCGCATAGTAGTTATTATATTAACGCTATATTACATCTGTCACACTACATGCGTTTAAGAAATAAGTGATATTTTTGTGATGCCTGCAATTTTTCTATAATGTGCTCAAAGACGTCGAAGTTTACAAATATTCATTCGCGTATAGTGAGACATTCTAATTTAGTCCTCAGTTGTAGTATCTGTAGTCGCTTCCGACTTTACAAGGCAGTAGCAGTGGCTTCACGTGGCAGATTTCAGAAGGATACTAATCCTATATTTGGACGGTAGCTTTCTATCGTGAACTAAGTTCTCTTTTTCTAAATAATAAAAGACAAATGAACAAAATCCAAAAGTAGTTAGCCTTAAAACAAGCTTCATTAATGAAATAATATGTGCAAGAAATATAGTATATCTAAATAAACACAGGTAGCGTCTATGTATATATTACGCAGCATCATCTCGTTTATACGAAGTATGAATAATAATGTAATTATTAAATCATTCCACGCCATTAAATAACAAAATGTGGAAAGAATTAGCATAGGATATAATAAGATCGAAAACTTAAATAAGGATAACGCAAGAATAGATTAAATCGAAAACGCGTAAATAAATGTTATCTTTTGCGTTTAAAAAACTAAAATATCGTCAGTGTCATTAAGTGCATCAATATAATTTGATATCAAGATCATAAACATTTTTCGAAATTGCTTTCTGAGTAGTGATTTCCTGCATCGACAAATGTTCGTCAAATATAAAAGGTTGTCGAAAAGATAAAATATGTTATCATAGCCTATGTATATCATAGTGGATCGGCAAAAAAAAAATGTCAAATACTTATTTTCTCTGATATTCGAAAGTAATGTGTTTGTTTTTTTTAAGAAATATTATTTTACGTGAAAAATGTGGCAAGCCAACGTTTATCCCGTAGCTAAGGTTAAATCTAACTTTTAATTTACTTTATTTGATCATGAATAATTGTTACTCGCTATCTAGCGACGACAATACAGATAAACTAACATGTGCTTAGATTGTTATTATTAAATAGACTCCTAAAATGTGCTTCATATTGACGCAATAAAAAAATTAAACGTCGTGATTGACAAAAAGATAATTGTTCTATTAAGCCAAAACTCGTCATATTTTAAAAAAATATGGCGAATTTTATCAAGATGTAACAGCATGCATTTAACGTATATGAAATTAAAATAGTGGGCGGATGAAAAGATGGCCGAGAATTATTGAAGCTAGGCTTTAGCGTCTACGCCTTTAGCGTCAAGCCGTATAAAGATTTTATATAAAACGTATATTTATATAAAAAACACAACAACACATATTAATATATTTTTAGTTACAGCGATGGAAGCAGTGTTTCTATAATCCTTAATCATTATAATTTATCGTAGAGCACCTGCATCATATAACGCTGAAACAATAATTATAATGAAGATAATAAATTAAATTACTAAAAATCCTGACTCTTTAAACTGAAAAGAGATAAATAAGTACAATCATGAAATATATTAAAATATAAATTATAATATCATATATTTTAAGATATTGGACGCGGTGACAAATGTAGATTTGTTTTTTCCGCCTCGTATTAAAAGGATTTTGGCCAAGGGTGTTTTCGGTTTCTTTCGTAAATATAAATAAAATAGTAAAAAAAGTGTTTTACAAAAGTTTCAGAAAAAAAATTTAACATTTGTTTATGGTTTTGCTTTTTGTTTTTAAAGAAGTTAGCAATAAAAATTAAAAGCCGATTAACCGGATAAGGATAATAAGGATAAATCTATATCTTTAACTTAAAAAAGTATGAATTTTAAATTGTGTGGTAATTAATATAAAGCATGTGCGGAGACCAATTTGGTAAATATTCTAATACATATGTATGTAAGTTCATTTCTTGGGTGTCATAACCATTTGACGACAATTACTTATATAGAGGTACGCAGAAATCATCAAATTATAAAATAATTAGGCACATTACTAAGAAAATTATTTTCCACGGAAATTCGTTCAAACTAATGAGAGGCAGATGTGAATGGAAACAAAACTAAAATAGATTAGACTTGATAATTACTTGTTATCTTAAGTTTATGACGTGTTTAAGATTGAAGTAGCAAACGAGTTTTGCAGTCCACCTGGTAGTAACTGGTTAGTACCACCAATAAACGTCTAAGTCCATCTCAAAATAGAACTGGTTTTTTACCTGAACCCGATTACCGATTCATTCCCACTTCAGAGTACTAATATGGTCGCCTAATATGTAATTCAACTACTTTGTTACTAAAGAGCAGAAACTCTTCGATAGAAAGATTTATGATGTGTTGTTTGAACTGTACAATCTGTACATATCGCACAGTGAAAGGACTTAGTCTATACTTCTTCTTATACGACCCGACATGACGACCCGCGTGACGAGCGGTCACCATACCGATCTAATGCGCCGTGGCTCCCGGGTTCGATCCCCGACCAGACAGATATCTGAATGAGTTTAGATTTCTGTTCGGGTCTTCGTGTTTGTGTATTCGTCTCTGTGTGTCCAAGGCACCCACGACACAGGAGAAAAACATTCTGTGGGGCTATGAGTGTAGAAAGCGTCTTCTAATATTATAAAGCTGAAGAGTTTGTTTGTTCGGTTGAAAGACCTAATCTCAGGAACTATTGGTTCTTAATAAATAGTTAATTATTGAGGATGGCTAGGTATAGGACTTTATAAAATCACGCTATGTTTGTTTGTTTATTTTACTTATTTAGTAGCTGTCGTAACCCCGGGGTTCTGCTAGTGCGAAATATGTATTTTGTGGAAATAACAACATTTTATTCGCATTTTGGGGATTTTTAAAGGTCGGATATTTATAGGACATAACATTTATGTTTTTCCTTTTCTAATCCGAAATCTCCTTTTAATTCGTTAGATAGACTACGTTATTAGAAGTGGTTTCAATTATTTAATTCAATATGTTTCAATAATTCAATATGTCCGATATTTTCAATTTTGTTTCTGTCTGTTTCACTTTGCAATATGCATATTTATTACTGCTAGTCTATGCGGTTATTTTATCTGTTATTGGATTTAGTTCAAATAACTTGATGGTACTCCAGATGACGGAGACGTCTAACTTTATCTAAAGACTTAAAACGTAATCTGATAGGTACTTATGTAATACTGATAAAGTTCACTTTCGGCTCAGTGACATGATACTTCATACATATAATAAAAAGTGTAAGTTCTGTGTATCTGTGCATCGCATATATTTGCAAGAAAAAAAATGGAGGACTGATATCAAGCATTTCTAGAAATGTCTTCCTGTCTCTGAATTCAAAACTACTGTATAGAATTCTAGGAATTGACAATTTCTATTTAGTTTCTTAGGTATTTTTTTGAATTGATTTAAAGTAAATTTATTTGTAAAGTTATTACAATTTAAATGTATGTTTCTCTTTTATGCGCGAAAAACCGCAGGGCGCTCCTATTTAGTTCACAATATAAAAATATTATGTCAAGGTGAAGTAAATACCTATTTATATTTGATTGTGGCGATACTTGTGTGTGTGTGTGAATCGTCTGGTAACATAGATATATAAACAGACGCCGCACACACAAGAGAGATGTCTTCTTGGATGTATGACACTCATCAGACCGGCACACAGCTGTGATTAGAACTGCTATTATTATGAAGAAATAGATGTGGCATTTTAATATATTTAGTTATATGCTATGTATTATCTATTTTCGAATTTTCGGGCGACAATCGATTGACCGCACTAGCATTCCAAATTCAAATTCCGCATTCAAATAGGTAATTAGAGGAATTTTGTGTTGTTTGTCATAGCTACTAAACAAAAAAAGGAAAATAAAATCGCTCGATAAAGACAATCTTAATTTTTAATCTTAGGTATTCTATTTTTATATTTGACGTTAATCGTTACTACTAGATCGGAACGGTCTTAGTGACCATTGAACCAACAAGTTAACAAGATTTATTTATTCATAAGTTGCAACAACCATACAATTAATTTGGATAAAATTATATGGCAAACTATATGTTACGAGCAACGACAAACAAAAAAGTTCACTAAATAGGATACTCATAGAACCAATTTTAAAATAACTGAGCAATTTATGAAAACTGTGTAACACGTCATTCAGGATACATAAGTTGATTTATTTAATGAAAACAATGGTTTCCACGATATCCACATAAATTAAGCGTAGATTTATTTTACCTATTACTTTTTGACTCATACTAACACGTAGGTAGTACACCGGTTTTATATTAATTTTTATTTAGATAGAACGTCATTGAGCTTCTAGTGTTATCAAACCTAGCTTCTAGTGTTTTTCTCTACTTGTATTAAAAACCTGCATACTAGTAGATTTGATTTTGAAAGAATAAAGATTCTAATATAAAGGAGAGTGAAACAGTTAAGGTACCTTTTAATCAGTATTTCAACTTCCTGCGTAAAATCCTAAAACTTTCAATTGTTTAGAAATGATGTCACAAGTAAGTTACGTTCATCACGTCATCAGATAAAAAAAAGATAAAAGTATTTAAACTACTACTACTAATATTTACTACTATTTATTCTGATTTTACGAGCAATTGAAAAGGACAAATGATTCATTTAAGGAAGCTTACATGAGTTAATTATCGTTTTTCTTCTGACAACTTTAATAGGTAGTAAAGTATCGATGTCCAAAAAATACATACATTTCCTTGACCCTTGTAGCACATTATTATACTATTTATTTTATAATAAGTTCAGTTAACGCTTCGCGTGTGACTTGTTATCAATTATTTTGTACTTTATAAAAAGCAAATCCTTTATAAATGGTAAATAAAACCACTTAGCGAAGAATCTAACAGTGCATAATAAATACTAGGTACTTGAAAAGCTGTTAAAACAGGTATTACTATTCCAGAGTAAGTTATATTAAGTTGAAGTGTTATAATAATTAATTAATCTGATTTTTCAATTTTTTAAAACATACCTCGTCCAGACTATCGGTCAAATACTTCAAAGAAACCACAACCACATTTTCCTGCACCATTTCGAAACACTTGCACAATTTCTGCACGTTTACTTATATACCACTGATCTTAGGGGACTTTTCTCACTAGATAACATTGAAATAGGTCAAAAGACTATCCTAGCAAGCTGTACGCGATCAAATAAGTGTATCTACACGTGTGCGCATCTTATATGTGTCTCTTGATCCTGTATAAGCATTTTTCCTTAAAATATATTACTAGTCGAGCGTGTAGGTTTGTCTGGCTGTTTTACAGTATACCTTATAATAGTAGTTTAAGTTGTTCACATTAAATATATTACAAATATATGATATACATGTAATAGATTTAATATGAATTTACATATTTACACATGATTATATATACATATAGTTTATACATTACATATATTTTTGCGATAGTAGATACCATACATTTCATATTTTTTGGTCGTTTTATTGAAATTTTATTATTATTGAATCGTACTTATTTCCAATCTGAATTGTTATAAATTTTATTATCCTTATTTTTTTTAGATAATTAATATATTTATTACTTAAAGATTTTCCACTAGGTAAACCTATTTTTTTAAGGATTTTTA
>DWNE01008704.1:0-11365 GCA_018249875.1 Cecropterus toxeus | reverse complement strand
CAGCCTGAAATCCAAACTGATTCTTGTATATCACATTATGCTTTCTATAAAATTTGTGAATTTGGTCATTAATACATATATTTCCCATAAAAATAATAGATTCACAAGTTTATTTTATTTACACATCTTGTTCATATTGTGAATAACCCAAGGTCTGCAATATGATACGATACTACGATTTAATTATTCTCTACAAGTCTATGTAATATAAATTCTTACATGTAAAGGGAAAAGTAAATATCAGATATTCCTACTCGATCCATTTGTAACCAATACAGATAAGCCTGTGTTATATCTAGTGTCGTAGTAACTAACCTGAGATCAGATGAACTACATACTCGTTTCTTAATACCTTTATACAAATATCCAATTAGTGGATATATATAGGACATTGGACAGAACCCTACTGAAGGTTCAAAAATAAAATGCTTCGTTAAAATTGTTACGTTAAGTGGCATTTATTTTGACATGTTTAATAAGTTAATATCTTATTTTATAATAATGGAAGCAGTAAGCCTGAAAAATAGCCTTTTGTGAGACCCCAGCGGTATCAACAACACTAATAAAAACTTCTCATGCCTTCGAGAAACGAAAGAAAAGCTGACATCGAAACGAACCGTACTCGGTCTTTTATTAAAAAGTAATACGAATATTCTAATAATACTTCTATTATATTCTTAGTAATGAGATGCTTAGCATTTTCCCTCCGATCTGTTTATTTCAAAATATTTATATAATGTTTATATATTTATGTAATATTCGTATAACATTTATAAAAAGTAACTAGATGAAAACCCAGCTTCGCACGGTTGAAATGACTCATAGTACATAAACTTCAAACTACAATACATGTCGAATTTAAATGAAATGAATACGGAAAATCATGAAGACTAAATTTGTTTGTTCTGATAGCTCAACCAATAAAGGCATCTACACACTGAGAACACTGACGCTGACAGACATGCAAATCGGCATTAACGAACTCAAGATGTCATTCGGGTGATCAATATGGCGATTGCCATTTGCACCATTAGAATTCACCAAAATACTCGACAATCCAAATTTTTCGGATAGATGTTGCTGACGTGAAACCAATATTATTTCAAGTTTTTTATTCAGGTAAGGTTTCAATTGAGACCGTGGTTTATATCTATAAATACGAATATTCTAATAATACTACTATTATGCTCTTAGTAATGAGATGCCTTTTTCCCTCCGATCTGTTTATTTCAAGATATTTTTAACAAACAAATTGGCTGACGTCGCGTTTATATTAATTTACTTACTAACTGAAGTACCCGTCCTTCGTGCTTTTTTTTTTAATGGAAATATGAAAGTCTGAAACCAAAGGGTGTAGGATCGTCACTAAAATAGTGAATAATATCGAAATCAAAGTAGCCGTCGACTAGGTAAATAAGCTATATCCATTGAAAATTTCATGTAAATCAGATCAGCTGTTTTTGGCAAATTCAGTAACACAGAGACACACCCCATGTCTCTTTATATATATTAATATAGAAAAAGAATTGAGAATTGGTCGATTCCATGTAATGTAGGAACTCAGGCTGACAACATTTTTCTATACTAAAGAAAGAAGCAAAGGAGCATGCAGTCAACCTAATGGTAGGTGCCCACTGACGCCTATGGACATCTGTAATCAACTGCAGATAAGATCGGAGTTTAACTTTAAGATGGCCACAGATGCGTTACTCCTGACGACTATACCGACTACGTCTCCCTTACCACATTCTTCAAGCTGTATACCGAACACAGCAATGCGTAACACTGCTATTATTAAGCAGAATAAGGCGTGGCAGTGGTTTTACCATCTTATTATTTGAAGGGATTAAAAACTGGCCAAGTGCGAGTCAAACTTGCGCACCAAGTGTTCCGTACATCTATACAAAACGGAAAAAAACACGTATGTTGTATAGGACCCTTAATTGTTTCTTTGTTGTTATAGTGACAACAGAAATACTCTGTGAAGATTTCAGCTGTCTAGCTATCACGGTTCATGAGGTACATCCTGGTGACAAACAGACAGCAGAGTCCTAATAAAAGGGTTCCATTTTTATCCTTTCGGTACGAAACCGTAAAAATGAAGCCTGATAGACTACTTCGCATAAATAGTCGAGGAATGTATATTCAGCATTACTTTGTAAAAACTAGACCGAGTTATTACCTAATATACATTTTTAGTTTTCATCGTAAACAAGCCATCTTCGCCCACTTCCTTTCATATAAAATTCTTTTCATATTGCTTCCTTGAAGAATTATGTTACTTGTGGTGTTATTTAAGAATAATAAATAAAGATTCAAACAGTCATTACTATATTTGCGAAAGAGCGAATCTCTATATCTCTTCTTTTCTTTGCTCGAGAATAAGATGAAACCTATTTCCTCGTCTTAGTTATATTTAACTAATACATGCTCGTTTAATACTTCTATTTTCTTGTTATTTTTATAACATAGAATAATTTATTTAAGTAATCAAAACTAATGTTAAACTATATGGAGTCGTCACATTGTGCGAAAGTTTTATATTTAAAATGGTGATTTTTCAATATTACTCAGATTTGAGCTGTCTGCATTCCTGGGTCTAATCCAAAATTTCGGGAGAGTCTAAACGATCCTGAAATCTTGGGATTAACATAGGTGTAAGGATCGAAATCATCAACGTCTACTTATTTTTATACGGATGCCTAAATCCCATTTACAATTTTGAGAGAGTAGAAAACGGGATAGTCTTGATAGCACCTCATTAGTGGTAACGGCTGGCCATCATCGCAGCATCTCATTAGGATACCCAGCCAGTGAAGTAAGGTAATTCAACGTAAATTAAAATCGATTAATCGAAGGATAAACTTTTGGATCAATAAGTGTTTGTTGATGCTATGAAATAATATGTTATCAAAAATCTTGAATTGATTTTTCTGAATGTAGGTTTCCATATTTCTGTGGATCGACTCTTAAGACGTCGACGGAAATTATTCACAAATTAAATGATTCTTGATTTTTACAACTTACTGTTAATACATTCATGGCCTAATCCCCTCTGTGACTTGGACATAGACAGAAGTGTGCATAAACAATAAGCAGACAGTCGGTCGTCAATCCATTATTGTCCCATTGCTGGGCATGGATCTTTTGTCAGAGTGAGAGAGTTTTAGGCCCAGACAGACAGTCAAATACATCCAAATTTCTTATTTACTGCCAAAGATCGAACCAGAAACCTGCGCTTAACCAAAAGGTCCGAGCTATACCCTTATGAGCTAAAACTAAAATTCGCGTAATAACTCAAGTACAATTAATTGCATCGGGTGAAGTTAATAAAAACTCTAGTAATTGCTACACCTATTTTTTCAAATAATACAATAGTAACTTCAATATTCGTTCAATATTCTTATAGTAGTAGTGTAATATAATATAGAATTAAATGAATAAGATGTAATTAGTTTTAAGGGATAATATTAAAAATGCGATTCTGAACTAATACACCAATTTTTACAGACAATACAAATATCCCCAATACAATATTAGTCAATGTTCGCGTAGCAGTATACGACAATATTAGCGAAACTTTTTGTACAGTATTAAAGGAACAAGACATCGCCGCCGACGCCGAAGTAACAAGAAGTGGCGAACCAAACTTCATTGTTTCGATCTATAAATAAACAGTGATCCCGGGAGGAATCGAAACATCCGACTGCATAACTTACCCGGACCAGTCCGATCCAACCATCGTTCATTATTCAAAAGCCGAATATGAGCTCCAATATTCAGAATATTGCTATTTTGATTCCCTTCACACAAAGTTTACGGTAAAATAAGGAGCTCGGCAATATCAAGTATTCGATAAATAATTGTGTTGTTGCTCTGAACAAACATACACGAGTTCGCAAAGACTTATACCCAGAAATGAAATCAATTTAATTGAACTGAGTGTATTAAAAAACCGTAATATAAATGACTAGGTGTTTGGTCGGATGTAGTACCAGGACCAGGACCAGCATCTTCTGCCGTAAGAGGCGATTAAAAGGGGGCTTCCGAGGTTGCGAGTGGTAAGAGTGCGAGCTGAACCATCCAGCCAAACGAACCCAGAAAGGACGGTGGCATGTGTGGTTGTAAACACCAGAAGATACGGTGAGCTCACCGGATAAGACCCAGACAGAGGCATTGGGCTGGGAGTTGGATATCCCGGAGTCCGTCAGTGCGGTAAATATTCCACATAACCCAGCGTCGCTCCCACGCTGTCGGGTAGCTTTTAAGGGTTTCCCTTGAGAATCAAAACAAGGTGCTTGGATTGACCTGTATGATGACCACTGCGTTAGTCCATTCACATTTTAAATATAAACTTGGATTACCATAATTGGATACAGAAGTAGTAGTGCCAGATATTGCTGTAGTTTTGTGTTATATATAAAATAATACATAATTAGTTTGATAAGCAGCGAAACTTTTTAGTGTTGTATCAGTCAAATTGGTTCTTTATAATGCTACGCCAAATATTATTAACTGCATCAAATCCCGGGTCTCGTAGGAAAACTCACGTGCGGCTAAAGAAAAATAGCTGAGTTAACGTTTTTGTGTGGCAAAATTTGTACAATATTAGCAGTTGCCTGTCAAATAATCCTCTAAGACTAAGTTAAAATAATATAAACGTTTAACCTTTATTTTACCCTCATGGAGTAAAATTTAAGATAAAAAAAAACCATGTGAATTTTTTGCGCGCTTTTTACATTCATAGCTCCACACTAGGATTTTCTCCTGTGTCGTGGGTGCCATGGACACACAAAGACGAATACACAAACACCCACCCAGAACAGAAATCTAAACTCATCATACAGATGCCTGTCTGGCCGGGGATCGAACCCGGGACCCACTGCGCGTTAGATCGGTATGGTAACCGCTCGTCCACGCAGGTCGTCGAAAGCTTATTATCTAAATTATATAAAGTTAAACTTAGTGGTTTAGGCTATTTATAGACTCATCTCGATGAAAGGTCAATAGTAGATATCGTTTCATTTTTACAAATTTACATAGGTTAGGCGTCCGTACTATAATTTATTTGATTTTATTGACTCAACATCCAGTTCAAAGTTTATTTCAAAGGTCAATAGAGATTACGAAATATACGAAAATTTTCTTTACAATGTAAAGCAATTGTTAAGGCGTCGTTAAAGCTGTTAGATATCGTAAATAATTATCGTAAATAATTACATTTATTACAACATAATACACAAGAAAATATTTTTCCATATAAAATTATGCCAGTTAGCGCATTTTTTACGTTTTACAACCGTATGCATGTATAGCTTTTTTTTTAAATATCGTAAATATTCAGGTAAAACCCCTTACTCTGCATGGACGAGGCACCTTATTTTACAATATGCACATGGTTTCAAAGGTATGTGCCCATTTTAAAGCCTTTTACTTAATAATTAATGAATTATATTCTAGAAACCTACATGACAAATTTTCATAGAATTCATAAGGGCATGTGAAACTTACTAATTACACACCGCATGGTATTTAAATTAAGATGAATTATGATACTAATCTGAACCGTTCTCACACTAAGAAGTGATGCCTGAAGCACTGTAATGAGACAAGCCTCATTGTATTTTTCTTAAACAAAAATGTATTTTTATCCGACAGCATCAGAAGGAAGGTATTTTTTTTGAACGCATGTATGTGTGAATGTTTGTATGTATGTCCATTTCTTTGGCACGCGCTACAGCCCAAAGGGCTTGACAGATTGTGACGTGTGATATATCATTAGAATCGTCTCAGTTGCCATAGTGACATAAGCCATATAATTTTAAGAAATGGCACCTGAAAATAGAAGAAATCGCAAGAAGAAACGCAAGAACATTTACGATAGAAATAGGTGTGGCGGTGGGACCTTCTCGGTAGAACTTCGGTACAAACCTACTCCTGGGCACGGGGTTCCGTAAGTGGGCGGGATTAGGGCTTAGTCTAAGATCCTCGGCAAATCCGAATTGGTTTTTGAAACGTACAAGTTTTTTCTTAAGATTGAACACATTTTTAACAAAGTCATAGGCGCATGTCATGAGATTCAGTCCTCGGATCTCCCGATTAAAGACATTTCGATCCACCTGCCTGTCACTGCTTTTTTTAAACACGCCTAATCCATACTGCAATATATTATTTATTCCAATGTTCCAAAAAATTATACAGTCGAACATATAATCACTGCGTGTTTCCAAGTGGGTTAAAAACGATAATTAATACAAATGTAAATTGTAATCTTAATCACGATTTGTACGCTAAAATACAAGCAATAACCAGGTTAATAAGACATTAAAACGTATTTTAAAATGCGCGTGAATGAGTTATGCTAGATACAGTACAACAATAAAACTCCAGTAGCAAAATGTTTCTAAGAATTCAGCCTGGGGCAGCGTAAATTACGATTCCTTTGTTTCCATGGATTAAATGAAAACACTTATACGAAAGGATAGAACTCTGTGGCCTATTGCCATATCTAATCTTTAGTTAGTTTTGGGTCAGAGCCAAAACCGAAATCCGGATTAGCGTCCTTTGTTCAAGTTAAAGGCAACTTCACTATAAGTTAATTCTGTTACGAAACGCCAAATTAATATCTTCAAATTAATATTGATGATTGTTGGCAATCTGGATTGTTTCGTCTAAAATCTATTTATCAGCTAATGTCATTTGTGTTCGCTGTTAGCGAAACAATTGATTTGAACGCTTTGTGGTTTCGGAATTGAAAGGAATAGAATAAATTATGCGGTGCTGAGACGTTTTATTTGTTCCGACGAATAATTTACGTGGATTTTGATAGCTGTTTAAATCTTAATACCCGAATTAGAAGTTCAATGTTTATTTGTTTGAAAATGTAAAACAAAAAAGCGTCTCCCGTGAAACGTAACGTTTGATATTAAATTATACTTTTTCAGATTTGACAATATGGAAGTTACATTGGTATATTATGTATTATAAATATATGTATGTATTATGTATTATAAATATGTGTATAAATATGATATAGGTTATATAAAGAAAAAAAACACAATAAAATTTAAACTAAATTTTGTAGTGGAAAGTTTTAAACCCGAAATTACAGCAAGCAAGTTAATATTGTAGCTTAGTTACGTTAACTCGAAACGCAACAAGTTAAGCTCGCGCTGACCTAAAGCTTTTGTAAGCTCCGTAATTATATAATTATAACGTTAAAATAAAAACCTTATATTTTATTCACGCGAGAACCTAATGCACAGAAATTCTTTCACGGAATTCTGTGCGAGCGGTACTAAATTATCTACCTACATAGTTCTTAATTATAAACATCCAGTAAGCCGCTCCATCCTCGTATAAAGGCATGCTTATAACAGGCTTGTGTGTTTATTTGTTTAAGAAGCGAGTTCTAAAATAATGGACGCTTCTAATTAGCCAGCGGTTGCGCAATACGGAAAATAAGAATCCACAAAACATGAAATGGAATCTCAGAACTTCAATTAGAGAGCGCTAATTGTACGTACCTGATTTAAGGGTTTTAACATAAAACACAAGTCGAGTCACAAATGTTGTACGATAACACAAAACTGGTTCGAATAACTACCACTAATGTTTGAACGTCCACTGAATGTTTTAGCGTAAGTTCGTGTTCGTGTAGGACAGCGCGCGCGACGTCCTTCTTTCACCAAGGCAGCGTTTGCACTGTTCCCTGGCTCCCTGCCTTCCCGCCCGCCCGGTTCCCCATACCTGTTACAGGTATTCCCGATACATCCAGAACTAAGTAGCTGATATTGATGGACAAAATCGAATAGATTTTACCGCCTTTCGATCGCTTCACGTCCGTTTAGGCGGAATTTTGTTGCGAGCTTACAGTTTTTCGCTTTGGGCGGGCGTGATTTACGTTTTTAACTATTTACCTTACGCGTTCTCACTTGTAGTATACAATTGAGGTTTAAATTAACTTAAAATTTCCAAGAATAATTGAAGCCTAATGCATCTTATGATTTTAATGTATTTAAATACATTTGTAAATAAGTTATTGTTGAAATTTTGTTAGGATATTTTCTTTAAAGATTACTGAATCTAAAACACATTTGAAAATTTAAATATCAATACTATTTATTCGTAAACTCAAATAGAATCACAAATATAGCATTTAAAGTCACGTCTAACAATAGCTTAGCTAAACATGGCTGCTAGGCAGAAATGAAACCGGATGTAAAAATTGCAGTAACGTATAGAATAGCGCGTAAAATGACGTGACGTTCTTTGTTAATTTTCCAGTATGTATTCTACTTTCACGACAATTTCCAATAACAAAAGAATAAACATAGGGTTTTTTCTACATAATTATGGTATGATGTTTGAAGATTCCTTTTGTTTTCAGTCACAGGGAAATGTGGTGGACGGTCAAGAAATTCAGGAAATCTTCTATTGACACTTTCAAAAAAATCAAATAAAATAACATTACTCGGCTGTAAAAAAATATATGTTTTTTTTTTTCTGTTAGCTTTGAACTACTAACAAATCTTGTTGATATGGCGGTTTATTACAACATGATTTACTCATAATTTTCTTATCAAACAGATAACATACAAATACGAATTATTTTCATCTGAACTAGTTCTCAGTGCCATATCTACCATTTTTATGCGGCCGGTGCGTGCTTTTATAACTGTGCCCTTCAATAATTTTCTCCTCGTACGTTCGTTTTCTGGTCGTGCTTTTAGAACGAGTTTATTGCGTTTTTTCTAAGCAAATATTGTTTACGTATTTTTCTATACATAACGATGTACATTACACGATTATGTTTTTGTTTTCGACTATAGCTTGCAATATAGTGTGCAATGGACGAAAACGTTAATAATGATTGTTTTGATAAGGCATATAAACCGCTTTTTCAGGATCTGTGACTTGTGCCTGATCACCACTGACAGCGCCCAAATTACATACTTGTTCTATTTAATATTAACCACATAAAGGTAGACGATATTAGGAAGCGGAAAAGTGAAATACACAAATGAAATGAACATCAAAATCATGCAGAGAAACAGCTAAAAGTTCTACCGCCTTCGTTTAATCCAGACATAATGGATGCTTACTACTCAAGTGGATCGGTACAAAGTATTTTTAACAGTACAATTATATGCATTCCGTTCATCGATCGATATACAAGTTTTGTTTATTCAAATAATGTATGTAATACCTTAAGACTTTTCTTTGAAAAACTTACTTTAATACAACATCGATGCACCATACATCATACAACTTAATTGGATTAATTCAGTACCATATGATCCAATGTTACGATCTAGATAACAAGAAGTTAGATAATCGCTCGATCCGTAGTACCTGGATCGACCATCTTTACCAAACTTCTTATTAGTTATACTTGACAAAGCTGTCGTAGCCATTATTCGGACACTATTCTATTTACACATTATTCAGTGACTGTTTAAACTAGTGGCCATCTTGTTGAGCTTGTGTATAGGGCCACCTACATTTAGGTATCGTATACCAGATTTGGTATACGATACCTGAATGTAAGTAATAGTAGTTTTGGGATTCCAAACAATTTAAATTAACGCTCGTGAAGATACACAATAAAAAAATTAAATTAAATTAACCTTTCAAACAACATCCTTTGTTACGGAAATCACATGTTTTGCTCCCGAAACTTATTGGAAAGCGATAAAGAGGAGTGGGTTAAAAACGAATTTGAAACAATTCACAAGCCCTCGTCCGACGCTATCGGAATTTAATATTCTCACCGCATTTGTATTCCGATGGAAACACCGCGATTGTTACCCGCAGAAAAAATTACGAGTAAATGATCGTATTTGTAACGAAACGTAGTACATTCTTTTTGCAATAGGAAGGTAGCAAATGAGTACGCAGTTCAGTAGTAAGTAGCTACTGCCGCATATGGACCACTGTGGGCCACAGATAAGTTGCCAGTCTTAGTTGAGGCTGGTCAAAGATGCTTGATTACCTCTAAGGATTAAATTTGAATCCCATCCATCTATTAGCCTCTCGAGGTTCACTACTGGACATAGGCCTCCCAAAAATAGCATCACTCCAAGCGGTCCTGTCCCTTCTGAATCCAACGTTTCCCCGCTGACATTAGGTCGTCGGTCCACCTGGTCGGGAGGCAACCTGTGCTCCTTTGTTTAAGTTTGAATAAGAATGATATATCATAGAATATTTTTACATTCACTCAATCATAGTCTATAAGAATAAAATCAATATGTGATCAATTTGCTACTTAGTATATATCATACTTCCATGGGAACATAAACTGTAATACCTAACTTCTTTTCCTATGCTGTGAGTGCCATGGACGCGAAGTCTTTATTAATTGTTTATATTTAGATTTACCGTAACTTAAGAGTCACAAGGGAGAAATTAATGCCTAATGGCATTCTCTGCAAATCTACCCTGGTAGATGGCAATAAATTCTTGATATGCATATAAATAGTAATTAAATTAAATATCTATCTTGCTGAAAAACGAACGTCGACATTTCTTCTTTCTGAACGTTTCAGACTGGTATGACGACCACAACGCCGAGAGGTCGTATCTAGGTTCGTCAAATTACTATGAAATCAAATTTATGATCGTTTAATACTTCCAATACATACTAAATATCGTATTTAGGTCAAATATTTGCTCTAATAAGTCAAAGTTACGGCATAGAATCAAGTTGATAGTTGCAATTCCGCGAAATGACCATGACACTACGTATTTTCCTTTTTCCTGTTCTGTGGTTTCCGGCCTGTAATGCCTTGCAATTTTTTCTGCGTTTCCACCTCATTAGTCATTTGTTTTGTTCTGTATAGCATTAGTTAAGACGACTTTACCCGAGCGTCAAAAGAAGGTAATGTTTTTTGAGCGTACGTATGTATGTTTGTATGTACATATGTCAATTTGTTAGTAAGCGCTATAGCCCAAACGGCTTTACGGATCGTAACGTGATGATATTATTAAAATCGTCTCAGCTTGCAGAGTGCCGGAGGCTATGTAGTTAAAAAAAAGCACCTACAAATACAGTAAACGGGGGAGAGGGCCGACTTTTTCATTATCACGGCAGTATGGACATTAAATGAAACGTAGTAGATAGAGTATTCTAAATGGGTATATGTATTATAATACTTTTACTTGATTATTTTAGCGAAAACTCATATAAAACGTGAAAATTAATATATTACAAAGAAGATGTTTTAAGCAGTCGGATTTTTTGTTTTAATATTTTTATAATGTTATTAGTTTTATTATCAGATTTGAAACTCAACAGTTTATATTATTAAAAAAAATAGTTACATTATCAATTGTGACTTAATAAATTAAGTATATCAAAGGTTTC
>DWNE01008703.1:0-11365 GCA_018249875.1 Cecropterus toxeus | reverse complement strand
CATATGTAGATCAGAGGTTCCCAAACTATTTTTTGTCATAGACCACTTTAAAACAATGCTTCCGGTGGATCCCGTTTTTTGTTTTTTTTTTGGACTCCAGGGTACCCCCCTTTTGAAGGTTTTACCCTGGCGACCAAAAAAAAATCGGTATCCACCGGAAGCAGACGTTTTGTACGTCGCGGCTTAATACTAAGCCTACATTCGGAGTAGTAAAACACAGACACACATTGACTTTCTTACAATATTATCGCCTACCTGCCTGCACATTGATATGTAGGTAAATCCAAACTAACATTTTAGTTTTTTTATTGAAACCACATAATTTTAAATCATAAATATTCGTGGACTCCCAATTACTACTTGTGGAGTCCCATTTTTATTTCACGCTAACGTGGACCCCTCTTTAATCCCTCGTAGACCCCTGGGGGTCCACCTGGACCACTTTGGGAATCATCGATCTAGAACCATCTTAGAATTTAGCAAAAGATAATAATATCACTGGTTACTAAGATAAATACGTATTAAATTAATATTATCTAAATTATTATAATATTATATTACCATCACACAATAAATGGCTTGATACGTTAGATATAGGTAACTGTATCAATGGGTGAGACTGAAGACGGAGTTTATCGATGATAATATTGTTAACTAATAAATAAATAATAAATAGGTAATAAAATTTTGGGTGGCCTTATCCTCATATCACTTTATTAGGTGTCAAAAATTTTCTTTGCCTTTACTACGAGTTCATTGCGTCTTACGTTACATTGCACGTATACATTTTCGACCATAATCTGCAATGTATTTTGTAATGATGGGCGAAAATTTGAACAATTATTGTTTTGAGGAAACATAATAAACTCATACTAGGGTTGCCACCTTTTTTCAACAATTAAAGGAAAACGGCAATTAAAGGGTAGAAAAGTAAGTTTTAAAATAGAGCATAATTATTTTTTTTGTTCAAGGTTATTTTTTAACTCTCAAATCATGCAAAAAAAGTATTTTCGAGTACTTTATTTTTCTCATTATGGTCAAGAACAATTTTCCCAAATAAAGTACAATACTTTATTATAAAGTACGGGTGGCAACCCTATTTGGGACAGACCATTATAATTACTCGTACGAGCCATTACCGGTACTGTTACTTACATGAACACAAAAAGGTACAATATACTTATATCGGTCTTAAACCACTTTTTTATTGTTTTTATGAAATTATACGTATAAAAAGTCAAGTATTTTATTAATACTAAGATTTTTTTAAAACGTTTCCGTAATACGAATACATCATTGGTTATTTATATACCTCTTATTGTATTTACTATTTATTTACAATTGTTCACTTCCTGTGACACTTTTTCCTTAATGCGGTTCGTAATTATTATAATTATAATTTTTACATTATTACGGACCTATAGCATTTCTGAACACTTAATTCATTTAAATAATTAATTTTTTAAATTAATTAGATCCGTTTTTATATCGTTGTATTTATTTGACCGCTATTATGTGCATTTTATTGCTGTAATTATATTTTTTACATTTAAATAAATAATTATCTAATTGGTTTTACGTCACTTCACAAAAATATTGTTTACTATAAATTCACTTATTATTTAACTTTACTTTATATGCACTTTATGTACACAACATTTTAAAACAAATTCAATATTTTGTATTAAACCGCGAAACTAAAATTGACTAATGTATTCTTATCATTGGTGTGCAATCTAGAGAATGTGTAACCATAAAAGTTCACATATCATAAATTTATAATAAAAACCATAACAATATTATGTATACCCACTGGTTTCCAGATTCGTCTGTCTGTAATCTCTGTTTTTTTTCATTTAAGTTTATACAAATAGACGAAACGTCGAAAGAAAAAGTGTGCTTACGAGTTCTTTTCGATTTAAAATAAGCCGCTGTCATTTAATTCCTCGGTGAATACTAAAGAGACTGATTTCAAAAAGTCAGGAATTCTTTAATTTACCACAGGAACTTCTGCCAAGAGTGACGGAAATAGCCATAAATCGGCCCAGTATGGTCATCACTTCTAATCGCTGCCACTGGACAGATATAACTTTTTCTACTTAACAAAAAAAAAAATCCAACAACAAAACGAAATTTGTTCATTTAATAAAAAAATAGCCGTCACGGGACGCTTGGCAGATATGAAACATCGTGTTCGTGACAAGATTGCGACAGGTAGGTACTACATATATAGCATAATAAAAATAAAACAATCTACGAACAGTACCCCGCACTAAGTCGAAGTATTACCGCAGCCCGTTTAGTTTTGTTCGATACTTAATAATTCCGAGAATGCATAACAGATGGCGCTAAAACAAATAAACGCAAGTATCGCCACGCCAACAATCAGGTTTACGTATGCCCGTAGATGTTTCACATCGTCAACGGATTAACATCGTATGACAACTTTTGCGCCATAAGCCTTTTTGCTTTTTTTTGTACAGAAGGAGAAACCGTGGGTACCCGACGACGTGGGAGCAACTCCGGGTTATGTGAGATTCTTACCGCACTAAAACCCCCCGGTGGCCATCCTCAGCGCTGCGTGGAGGACTCCGCAGGCAGGGTATACTGTAGCGCGATTCTGGTCCCGGAACTACAGGGACTTGCGCCATAAGCCTTCAAATCTGTATATCTTAAAATGACTGAAAGCAGTTAAAATATTATTTTAAAGTTTATCAAAACAGTCTGGGTCTGGTGCTTGGGAACTTAAAGAGGATAAAATATATCAAGGTTTTATTGATATGGGAAACAAATTAAGTATTTTTGTAATTACAATCAGACACTATTTGTTATTTACTTACTTGTATGGATTGTTTATCGTAAATCTAATCTACAGTTAATGTGAATTTAAATGATATCACGACGATATTTTACCGTTAATTTGTTATTCTGGACACTGAATCATTCTTCAAAAAGGGTGTGAAAAGAGCTCTCCTTCAAAGCCGGCGATCATTGCGGCATTGTCGACTCCTCTGGTGTTGTAAATGTCCATAGGCGACGGTGACTACATTCCATCAAGTAGCCCGTATGCCTTATCGTTAGGTTTAAGTATAAAAAAAAACTATTAGGAGAGCAGGAGAAGAGTGTGAGAAAGACAACTACCTCGGTTCATCTTTTAGACAACAGGAATAGCACCCAAACCAAGCTCCCTTCCCTAAATGTAAAAGAACAAGGAGTTTTATAAAAGGGGTTAGTCTGAACTTCTGAAGGCAATGACTAATGTGTTGCTACTCCCGAGGACTAAGATGGTCGCCTCATATTTGTAAAAGTGAGCGGGCAACCACACCCTTCCACTGAAAACTTGCAAAAAGAGTTAGAGTGTGAAGCAGTTCTTACGTTTCAATGGAAGATTGGTTGCTGGTTACTTTCACATGATACGACCGTCTTGACCTTCGGGAGTAGGAATGTTACTATGATTGAATTCGGTTGGAATACCTGTTCTGTATGAAGTTGTTGTGTTTTCTATGCGCGGCAGTAACCACTTGCCGTCAGGTAGACTGAAGGCTCGTTTGCTACTAAAATTTTATAAACACCTAGTAACATCATTAAAAACATTAAAACAATAACCAATATATTTAATTTAACGGTTAAGTAAACGTAGTATAATATATCTTTAGATTGATCTATTTAATAGCTTCATTTGATACCCACAATAGTATATCGCTACTTTAAAACATAGGGCCACAAATCAAAAATATTCAAAATCTTTTTATTGCAAAAATTCTAATTTTGTTGGTTATTTTCATAATTTAAAAAGATTCACATGAATTTTACACTTTAAGATACATGAACTTTTACACGATAAAAATATTACTGACGTCGTTTTGTATTTTTGAATTTACGCTGCAAAATCTGTGCAAAGCCGCCATTTTGTTACTTGCGGCCCGGACGTCGACGAGAGCCTACGTTTGTTTGGTGTTAAAGGGTCATAACGCAAAAAAAACTTTTGCGTCAGGTTTTATTATTTAAACAAAAGTGCCATATTTTGAAAAACGTCCGTTTTGTATATAATATTCATGTAAGTACACATGTTTTACAAAATCAAAAGGACCATATTACAAAAAAGCCTGTTTTGTTTATAACACTTTATAGGGGTTGTAATAACAATTTAAAAACAAAAGTACCATATTTTGAAATAAGTATGTTTTGCATGAAAAATGCATTTAGGAGATAATAATTACGTTGTTTCAAAAGGGAGATGTTAGGAATACGTCCGTTATGCTAAGGATTTTTTTTAGGTTATAGTAAATTAATATTAATGAATAAAAGTTTTTATTTTTATATACATTTGTATTGTATATTTATTTTTAAACGTAAAATCATATTATTTTATAAATTAAATGGACTGTGTTCGCTTGTTATTTTATTGTAAGTTTTTTTATTAAGGTAAAGGTTTACTTTATGCACTTTAAAATTCGTTTTAATTATTTTTTATAGAATGATTTTATAGACCACATAGAAAAATCAACATGTTAAAGTACAAAAACCAAATCAAGCAGCCAAATGACAATGATGAAACTTTATTTAAGAACAACGACGTTAAAAGTGATACCTGTATTGAAAAGATGAATAACGCACCAGCATTGGATGACTCTTCGGACAGTGATTCCATTCCTGACAGTCAATACAATTTCAGTTTATCTTTGAATAGCGAACCGGAGCTGGATCCAGGTTATAGAAATAATAGACCAAACGTAGTTATTGAAGAAACCGATTATCATAGCGACATTTCTGATTCCTGATCTGTCCCCGAACAATACACCACTTTTATAAAGTCCGCAAAAAAGACTGGCTCACCCTACTTAGTTAAAGAGCTCACGCATGACATTTTTTATGATTTTAAGCCTTTATTGGTATACGGCTAATGACGATGGAGAAAAATTGAAATGGGCTGATATTAAGATTGCAATTGATAAAGAGAATAAGACCAAGTTTTTTTATAAAATTTCCTACCGAGAAAATGAGTTCAAGTCTAACATACAACATTAAGAAAAAGGCATCAAAACAGTAATCTCACACTAAAAAACCTGTATACTCACAAACTCATCATACCGGAAACAAGAAAGAGGGGTTTTCTTAATCTTAAAAATGTCATACCTAAAAATTATGAGGCGTTTTTTTCTAACCTTTAAGACTGATATTGAAAAGATAGACTGATTTATAAGATTGTTTCAAAGTGCTAGTACAATGTCAGTAATGGTTGCGATAATTATATTTGAGTTCCTAATTATACTTTGATACTTACATTTAAATGCTATGATTCCTAATAATTTTGGTTCTGTGATTATGATGATGTTATTACTCTATTTTGTAAGGTAAGTTATTTTTCATTGTTTTTTTGAGATTGGTTTTATACTTGGCTAAAGTCTGATTTTCATACTATTATTATTTTGAAGTTGATCACTAAAGTTATAAACTTCAGTTACGTACGTAATAGCATTACTTACTTTTGTATTTTTAATTATTTTTCAGTAAGTACAATTTGATTTTGAGATTAATTTTATAACTAAAGTTTTTTTTTAAGTTACCTAATAATTTAAAACTTCTTCTACTACTATTTCTTTGTAGTTATTTTTTGATTTCTTATTTGTTTTTGTTTGTATTTGTCAAGTAAGTAATTTTTTGTAGCATTTCTTTATATTTTACAGAAGCAAAAGTTACTTTAGTAATTATTTTTATGTGACATAGTCACTTTCTTTGGTTTATAATATATTTTTTCAAATTTGTGTAAGCTAGTTGCACATAAGAACCATGAATACATATTATTTTTAAAAATTGTGACTGATTTATTAAATTTTTCTCCATAATTCAAACAATATATTTATATACAAAAGAGACTTATCTGCTCATAACTTTTTTTTAGAAAAAAATACACATATCCGAATTAGCTATTAAAAGCAGAATAAAATTATCTTTGTGTATTACACCTATTTACCAGTTTTAAAATTACAGAGCAATTATACAAAAACTGATTTTAAAAACTTTAAATGGCTCCCCTGTAAAATTAGGTCTATTCGCGTTGTGGCCCTTTTGTTTTGAAGTAGCGATATGATGTTTACAACATAATAAGATAGGATGCTTGATGTTGTAGGTATACAGAGAATTGTCAAGCCTTCCGCCGACTCGTATGAGTCCTTCACTATCTATAAAGGGACTTAAAGATGTTAGTTTGTTTTTACGAGGCAACGATTTACCCGACTGAAGAAGGATATACTCTTCGGGAAACATATCAATTTGAGCATGTTTAATAATTAAATTATATGATTTGTTTAACTCTTGACAAGTTAGGGAGCCCTGTAATTTTTTGTCTTTATTTTTTAAATTATGAATGAATCTTTGAATGTATGCGACAACTACTTGTAAACGTTTAAAACTAGAATATTTATGAATTAATAATTTAATAAATGATTGATTAATGTGCTGAAAGAATGAATGATTATGATTTGTGACTGATAACTCGGGTAGCAACTCTGGAAGATGCTCTTTAAGGGAGTCATCTTCGTTGGGCATTTTAGGCCAATTATTTTCGCCCAATAATAAAAATTGCGGTCCTGACCACCACATTGAACATTCGCTGATAAGGTCAGCCTTCAGCCCACGGGAAAGGAAGTCTGCGGGATTGTCTTGTGACGAAACATAGCTCCACGTATATCCTATAGTATTCTCTTGTATCTCATCGACTCGATTACGAACAAAGGGTCGTAAGTTATTTGGTGTCATGGCTAGCCAATGTAACACGATGGTTGAATCACACCAAAACCGACACGTACTGATTGGCAAGGTAAAAGAACTCAAAACCTTCTTGCACAGTCTTGACCCTAACAAAGCCCCACAAAGCTCCAGCCGTGGTATCGTTGTTGGCTTAATGGGAGCTAAACGGTTTTTTGATATTAAAAGCTAAACCTTGACCTGTCCATTAATATCCACCGAACGGACATAAATACAAGCCCCGTAAGCTCGTTCAGATGCATCTGAAAAAATATGAAGCTCATTTGTAACAGAGTTGTCGTTTAAAACCCATCTATTAATTTTCAATGCATTAAGGCTTGGGAGAGAGTTCGCAAATGAGTGCCACTGATTTTGTATTTGCAGGGGCACTTGCATATCCCAATCACATTTAGTCATCCACAACGACTGTAACATTATTTTAGCTTCGACTATGCACGGACCAACTAAGCCTAGTGGATCAAAGATTAGGCTGAGAACCGATAAAATGTGACGCTTTGTTATTTGAGTGATGGATTCAATGCCAATTGAAAAGGATAACGAGTCTGAATCGCAAAGCCAGTGTAAGCCTAAAGTTTTTGAAGGCACGTTTTTATTTTCCGAAAAATTTAAGCTATTTGAAGACTCAGATATGTTACATATCTCAGTTAAAATGTGCGGACTATTCGATTGCCATTTGCGTAGGTGAAATCCAGCGGAACATAATATAGAAATAACTTCCTTGCCCAACTCCACTACTTTAGAGACTGAATTGCCTCCACTAAGAAAGTCATCGACATAAAAATCACGTTCAATGGCAGTTTTAACATTCTCACTTGTGGCGGTTTCTGCTAGGCTGGTTAGACACTTAGTTGCTAAATAGGGGGCAGATGCCGTTCCATACGTCACGGTATTTAGGTAATATGTTTTTAGTGGCAAATGCGGATCTGTCCTAAAAATAATTTTTTGCAAGCAACGTTGTGAACGTGTAACTTTGATTGCTCTATACATTTTCTCTATGTCACCAGAAATAACGAACTTATGCTGTCTAAATCTAAGCAAAATTGATAGAAGATCGTCTTGGATTGAATATCGTTCAAAGATAAGTTAGATGTAGTTTTTGCTGAAGCATCAAATACGACCCGAAGCTTTGTTGTTGTACTGGACTCTCTTACAACTCCATGGTGAGGTAAAAAATATTCACTGTTATCTGAAGTGGGTGCAGTAATTTCAGTCATGTGACCCAACTGTTCGTACTCCTGCATGAAATTCATATAACGTTCCTTGAAAATGGAATCTCGTTGAAACCGACGCTCCAATGATAAGAAACGGCATTTAGCCATGGCATATGAGTCACCCAACATGTTTGGATCGGTTTTTAATGGAATTGTAACAACAAAGCGCCCATTCTTTTCGCGAGCAGTATTAATACGAAAGCTTTCTTCGCAAGCTCGTTCTTCACGTGACATGCAATGTTTTACTGGAATTGAATCAAATTCCCAAAATTTAACTAAGTCATTATGCAAATCGTCGTTAGAGATATTGCAAAAATGTGAATGAGGAAACACAGACGATTGTTTAGGAACAGCTATAGAACCTGACACAATCCACCCTAACTCGGTCTCACGTAATTTGGGTTGATTTTTACCCAAATTAATAGAATTTGTGCCCACAATTTCCCAAAAAATTCCTGCGCCTACTAGAATATCAATTACTGATGGCATATTGAAAGATGGATCGGCTAAACAAATATTCGCCGGAATAGGTATGTTACTTACATCTATTAAATTGGTAGGCAATACTTTTGTTACTTCAGGCAATATATAACATTCTAAGTTAGCCTTATAAGAACTATAACGAGATTCAATTATCAAACTACAAGACTGTGTACTAGTTGAGGACTGATTATTAATGCCTGATATCGTGGAGCTCGTGTTACGTCGTGACAAGTTTAGCTTTTTACATAGGGATTGTGTTATAAAATTGGCTGTGCTACCGTTATCCAGCAGGACCCTGGCGTCAAGCCTTCCCCGTTGCCGCTCACCACTCTCACCAACGCTGTGGAAAGCAAAACATGGGAGGCAGTAATATGTTGCATAGAAATTTCGTTAGACAAATCTACTTTTTCTAATGTGGAAGTAGCACAGGCATCAGAAATATCTACGGGTACAGCCAAATCGTTAGAGCTACTATTCGAAGCATTAGGCATTGGATCTTGAAAAGTATTAGACTGTAATTCATCTACGTGTAGCAGCGTGTTATGTTTACGTTTGCAGTATCTACAATGCGATAACTTACATCCGTCATGAGAATGGTTATAACGTAAACAGTTCAAGCATAATTTAAATTCCTTAACATTAGCAATTCATGCTTCAACTGGTAGGCTCCGAAAAGATTCGCAAGTGTACAGATAATGATTTTTGGAGCATAAAGGACATTTAATTTTATTTGTATATTGTGTGGTTTTGAATTTTGTTACATTTACGTTATCGCCCTTTTTTTAGTGATTCCGAAACAATTTGATTCATTGTCTACATTTGATAAGCTACTAATATCCTTGCGTTCTAAAGTTTCTAATAAATCAGCTTTGTTACTGAGAAACGTGATAAAATGAGATAAGGTTGGGGATTCAGAAAGCGTACTCCGATGCTCTTCCCAATTTCTACATGTGGCAGCATCTAGTTTATTCACCATCATGTAAATAACAAGCGTGTCCCAATGTTCCGTGGGCTCCTTTAACGCTTTCAGCGCTCTAATATTTTTATTGATGTCATCAATCAGACGACGCAAAGAACTGCATGACTCAGAGACAATATACTGAGCATTGAACAACGCCTGCACGTGATTACTAATTAATAAGCGACTATTGTTGTAACGATTACACAACAAGTCCCACGCCATTTGGTAATTATCGCATTTAAAGTCTATGTTTTTAATGATTTCTAACGCGTTTCCAGTTAGGGACGCACGTAGGTAGTGGAACTTGCTAATGTTATCAATAGAGGTATTATCGTGGATGAGTGATAAAAAGGTATCTCTATACTCAAGCCAGCAATCATAGCCACCATCAAAACGAGGTAAATCAATCTTAGGTAAGCGAATAAAATGTTGGTACGATTCACCCGCATATCTGCCTGTTGAACCCGCCACAGGTTCCGCTTCGGTAGGGCTGGTGCGCACCAGCAGGCTGCGTGCTTGAGCAGCAAGTGAATAGTATCGCTCTTCAAATTTGGTACGCTCGTCGTAAGCTTCCTGCGGCACGTCGGAGTCCACCTCAATTTCCGTCTGCAAATCGTCAAATTCGTCGTATAAGCTATCAAATTTACTTAAACGACCTTCCAACTCCATACGCTGTAGGTCTGAAATGTCTTTAGAGCTACTAAGTATGCTCAAATAATTACAAAACTTATTAAGCTTTGCTTTCATACTGCTACGTTTCTTAATTAAACTTTCAATGGACGTCATGGCGAAAGCGAAGCGCAAAATTGAACAAAAAAACAACAAAGAAGATAAATATCTAACACCTATTAATTAAGACAGGCAGGTAATAAAGATAAGAAAAGGTTCAAGGTCAATGCACTTAGATCGGCCACCTGGCAGGCGTATGACTCACCGCACAGCTGTGCAACGGTAGCAAAAAAAGCGAACAAAGGATTTACGAGCGGCGGCGATAACGTTTCTTAAAAATTTACAATGCAATAAATACGCAATAAAACACAATTAAACGTTACACCTATACTCATCAATTAGAGGCAGTGAAGAGGAAAGCAGATAAAATATTGGAAAAAAATTGAGTAGCTAAGACCTTAAGAAGAGGATAAGAAAGGAATAAATTGGAACGAACTCACAAATACCAAATCCTATCCACAAGGCAGCCAATTTCTCCTCCGAAGTGTTGTCGTGGGGAAATTTAAAAAAATGTCGTTGAGTAGCTCCCACAAACGACGTAACTCCGAAGATCTTCGATGTTTTGCACAAATCCTCTTGAGACGTTGAATTTCTTCACTGGACCTCAGCTCTATCGTTGAGACGATATTTAGGCGCTCCTCAAACCGTTAGAATTTAAAAAGACGCTTGATTCAACTTTAGCGATGGCACTAGTTCTTTTTCCTTCGAAGGACCATTTGTTGGGGCCGCTGCCCTTGATGGTGTGTTAAATGATACACAGTAGACTGTATTTCATAGTATCTATAATACGATAATTAGAAGCGACCGTTACACGTATAACATAGAATGGACGCGCGTGATTTTAATGATGTCTAGAAGCCGAGTGTCGGGCGGCCGCGGCCGCCTTGTCCCGCTCGCCCCGCAGACCCCGCTCGCCCCGCTCGCCTCGCTGCCCGAAGTCGGCCGATCGGGGCCCAAACACGGGGTTAACATTTAATTTTCTATCCGGAAGGTCCTTCTCACTTTTCATGGTAGGGATGTAAAAAATAATCGATTATTTAAGAAATCTATTATTTTTAGGAGAATAATCGATTTTTATTATTAGAGACTTTGTAAAATGTTGACTCAATCAAAACTTTATAATAAAAACAAAATAGATTTTTAAAAGTCGATTATTTTTTTGTAAACACGTCGATAAATTGGAAAATCAATTGTTTGATCGATTAAGAGAGAA
>DWNE01008702.1:0-11366 GCA_018249875.1 Cecropterus toxeus | reverse complement strand
AACTGCTTCACGCTAGAAATAGGTGTGGCGGTGGTACTTCCCCGGTCGAACTACATTGGTTCTACCACCTGGCGAACACTATAGTTATACTGGTGACAAAAAAATTCTAGCTTGCATCCGTAGCTCAGATCCTTAGCTCACATCCCTCCATATAAAAACATAGCTTCATTAAAACCGTAACTGCTAAGGTGATGTTTGCAATTGAAGTCGAGCAATTTTATTGTTAGACTCAAATCCATAAGATAGCTACCTCGTAAGTGAATATGCGTAGAACTTGAGCTCTTTCGAAATAACCCTTTAAATATTAAAAAAAAACATAAAAAAATAAATTTTATTTATATTACATTATTTATCAAAACAAGTTATATGAGGTTTACACACACATACCCATAAAGAAGTGTACATACAGCGCCGAAATATACATTGATTTATTTATTTCTAAGATTTTTTTAATGTGATATATTACACTTCCATGAAGTTAATTTTATTTGCAATTTATTTCTAGTCATTAGTCCATATTATAATACTCAAAATCTACGGGATATTACTTAAACGAAAATTGATTGTAAGGTCTACGGGAATTGTAAATATACTCGTAAAAATTCTAACAAAAGCGTATGTTCTAAAGTAGTTAAGTAGTCGATGTGCTTACGACAACAGAATCTTCACTTTAAATATTTACGTAGTTTATATATAAGAATACCATCATATTTACATCAGTAATGTTTTTTCTCTGCTTAAAGATTTATGCTTTAACCATATTTGATTACCTTTAATACGATTCAGATAATGCATATTAACATTTGTGTATTTCCAAGTTTTTGGGTAGTGTATCGGTGTTGTAAATAAATCTACAATCTTTCAAATTTATAATTTGAAAATTCATAAAACATTTAAACACTTTGAATTAACTTACGAAAATTGTATAAACACTGAAATTGTTCTCAAATAAAATGATAAAGTGTAAATAAAAAGTATCAATCACTTACAAAAATACCGCTTTTTATGAAATAAATAATATTTTATAATAAATCCGGTATAAGGTACTTTGATTCCATTTTATAAGCCGATTATCTTCAGTGAATTTGACTATTCATTTCATTAAACATTAATACTTTTACAATGAACGTCGCAAAATATTTATACTCAATACCCAATCTCTATAAGCGCATTACAATTCGATTGAACTTCTCATTTGCTACCTGGTGATAATTACTTTATATAATATTATGTGATGCGGTTGAATTATATTCAGATGTATGAATATACCTTTTCAATTGAAATTAATTAAATTATGTAGATACATTTCGTATCATTAACACTTGACACATTTTAAGTGACGATGGGAAGTGGTCACTACCGCCCATGTCTATAAGCAACGTCATAGTAAAAACATGGGTTCTACCCGGAGTTTATCACAAATGCGTTGCTGGTCCCGAGCACTAAGATGGTCGATTCATATCAAGGTGAGCTGACAATTACACCATAACAAAACGCAAAAACTTTTTACGTTAGAAATCAGTGTAGCAGTGCGTCCTTAATTTTTTTTTTGTGGTATGATACTATACTTATAGTACCGGTATCAATGTCTTTGAGCTGGGTTCCCAAAATGTTGGTAGCATTTCCTCTTTGAATGGCTATACCAATTCGTTGAGCGAAATGCGTACCAGCTCTCAGATCGACAGAAACGTCGACCGAACGACTCGACCGTATTTCAGAAATATATTTCACTCTATAACGTTTTTTCAGCTTTACTGTTTTTTTACTAACTTCAAATAAACCTAAATCTTAAAAACTAGCTATTTGGTACGAGCGGAGAACTAAACCGAAGTTCAGCTAGAAAGGATATGAAAAGAGATGAAGATATACTCCTATATTCCGATTCTTAAATATTTCAACCGTGTAGTTGGTATTCCTTTGAGACCTACAAATATTTTAACCGGATAGTCTTTACTCCTTTGGGAATATCTCCAACATTCGAACCCTTTCGATATTTTCTTTATTATTTGGGAAGATTAAGTTATCTCTTTCATAAAGGTTGTATAAATAGATTGAAATTATGAAATTTCCTTTGAATAGTTTTTGATTTTATGTTCAAACTTATGTTTAAAATTTACATACAATTTACTAATTTGTTGTAGAAATATTATAAATGTTACCAATGCTTAATATAAAGCCACATATCGCATAGAAAAATATTAACGTGTAGAGTTTAAATAACATTCTAGTCATTTTTAGTATACAACATAATATGTATATAAATGTACCTTATCTTGTTAGACAATAAATTCTACTTGACAAGCTATGAAAAAATATTTTTCGTCGTTGACATCTATCTTATTATATTAAAATATGTTAAACTATTATATTATGTACCTGTTCTAAAATATTGTAGTATGTGAATATATGTATTTATTATGTTATAGAGTTATATTTCTCAAAGTAAGATGTTAAATGTGTAATTGTACGTCTATGTAACTTGTATAGAGAATATCGCGTATGTGTTGAAAAGTTTATTCGCTTGTCTGCATAGTAGATAATATATATTAGTTACACATTTTATTAATGTATGTAACTTTAAATATATTGATATTAATAGAACATCTTAATAAGACGATCCATGTATTAGAAGATAAATAGTAACACCTCTAGTCTACGTTCAAAATATTATAAAGAATTTCAAAACTATGACGTAAGAAAATTTTGTTTGTGACTATACTTAATTCTTCGATTTCCATATGATTATTTAGAAGTTCAAAGTGATTTGTATTATGCTTATGGAACTATGTACCTAAATACGAACCGACTACTACAAAAACATTTTTTCCAAAAAAATCATTATTCGTTTTTCAACGAAATTTACAGGTTGTTTATTAAAACGTGATTCAACGTTTACTGTCAAAATATAATATCGAATAAAGGGTATACCACTACAATACATGCAGTACGTCAATCACAAGATTAAGGCCCCTTTTCCTGTCACGCGGGATTGCATCCGCTAGCAAACCTGACCCGTATACAAACCACTGGCATTCAAGTCAATTTATACACACCTCTCTGTCCTATGTCCTATGTTCGTTGCATGTACGTGGATCGCGAAGAAACTATGAGTTTATTGACGCGTGGGAGTAAGACACGCATTTAGTCTTAAACCCGCGTGATAAGAAAAAGGCCCTTTAACAATTGATTCAATAGTAAGTACAAAGAGCCAATCACTTTCATTTTCTGACTGCAAGAAGTCACAAGTTATATAACCTATTTTTTTATCTAAAGATCTCTAAAATATGAAGTGATGTTTTGAATTCCGTATCCTACATTTATAGTTATATTGCACATGAAGAAAAAAAAATGATTTCACAGATTGATTTAAAGCTTAAATCCGTTTATTAATTTAAGTGGTAGCAGTATAACATGAGTCACTTTACCTATATTTAATAATTCGTATTTAATCGCATAAGATCACGCCTTCTCGTAGAAAAATAATGTAAACTCTCTAAACATTAGGAATATTTAACCACTATATAAATAAGCTATTTGTATTTCACGCATTTTGGGTATTAATGTAACTTGGTTTTAATTTATATTTCTATTAGGGTCTTGCCGTAAGAAAACTGTAACTGTGAATGCACTGTTAGTGAAAATAAAATAAAATGTTTCTTTCATATGCTTGACTTTTATTTAATACTAGCTACGCCCCGTGGTTTCTTCTGCCTTTAAAAATGTAATATAACTTTAAATTGTATTAACTTCTAATAGTTTGATTCGTTTTAAGGAAAGCGAAATGATACCTTACTATTTAGAGTATAAATATATTTTCAGTCCTTTAAAATAAATTCTTAAAATTTGATTTGACGAAATTTGAAACACATAGTCATACAGACGCACAAAAATTAAAAAAAAAATGTATAAAAAAATATAATTTATATTTTTACTTAATTTCAGTTTTTCTTAATTTTTTTGCAGATGAAAGTAAGAATATGTAAAATCTGCAACCAATCCCAAATTATATTGAATTCGGTATTTGAGATAGGTAATAGATTGCTATTAGCGATCCTTATTTCCCTTCTGTATTAGGTTGGTCACACCCCTTTTAGATATCGCTGCTTACCTACCTCAAACTAAAACACAGTTGCTCATAACACTAATAATAAGGCGAAAAAGAATAATATTATTTTTCTTTCATAGTTTTTCCTCAATATCATTGGTCAAAAAAATAACTGTACATATTTTCATCATCACAACCGAACATAGAACAAAAGGTATCATACGGGCACGTTTTGTCCGTGTAAATACGTTGTATTTGTAAGGGTTCGAAAATATTTCGTCGTCCCACTTCGGTCCGTTTTGTAAAACCAATAAAACAAAATAAATGGGTCAGACGTAGCCTCGCCTCAAGCGGAAGGTCCACAATCTTGTCTTTATTGTTGGTATATAAAGTAAAGGTCCAAATAATTTGGAACCTCCAAATTGGAGCAAGTCCAAATGGACCCACCGCCAGTTTTGAGCTCCAGAAACATTTGTCTCGATGCATAAGTGGGGAATATATTATTAAAAAGGTTTCACGAAGTGGTTGAACGTCACGCCTATTGCTAGCGTGAAGCAATTATACATATATATAGCTCACTTGTATATGAAGCGACTATCATAGTCTACAAAAATGGAGATGATAAGTCTTTGGACTTGTGGCTACTACTTGTGAACAGCATGTTCGTTTGCTACTTCAAACTTCTAACAAAATAATTATAATGACATCTTCAAACCTTTATTTACTATAGATAATTCCAAATATTTTAAAGTATTATATGTAGTGGCAAGGTCGTTCGCCTGCAGATAGGAGAAAAATGGGGGAGCTGATTTAAAAAAAAAGTAACTTCATAAGAAGACGTATATACCTTTATCCCAGATTTCATCCCCTTTCGCCTCCAACGACGTGTACGGGAAGAGAAGATATCAAGAAGTGAAGTGAAATAAATAAAGTAAGTACAATTATAGTATTTTTAAAATTGTACGAGACAATCTAGGTTAAATGGGAAATTGAAATTGGCAAGGAAAGAATAAGCGGAAGTTGGTAAGAATTATATGTAAGAATTGAATAGTCCATTATTTTGGAAACTAGCCAAGGTTTAACAAATATTTCAAGGTATTAAATACGAGGTCGAATATTTAATTCAATGAAATGTAACTATCTTCTTCATATGCATTATTATTCACACGGCGCTGGCTTGCCAAGAAGAGTTTGTTTAATAAATTCTTCTAGACTTTTAATGTTACAAATCCCATTACACTGATGACACATGTCACATTACATTACACTATGCATACTTGAAATGCTTCATCTAAATTTACTGAAGATATTAAGTTCATGTGGTTAAAATTAGCATTGCTTCTCAAATAAGTCATGAAAAGTCTTGATCAGTAAACGTAGGCAGAATCTGCGATCGTATTTAAAACCCTTGATTGAGGCAACAAAATATTGTAATATAACAGTCCATCCATCAGCTTTTCGAGGTCCACTGCTAGACAAAGGCCTCCCCTAAATGGCGCCACTCCAAGCGGTCCTGTGCCTTATGAATCTAACGATTCCCCGCTATCTTCTTCAGGTCATCGATTCACCTGTTCGGGGGGCGACTTTTGCTCCTTTTGCCTAAACGTGGTCGCCACTCGAAGACCTTTTTCCCATCGGTTGTCAGTACTTCGAGCTATGTGGCCAGCCCATCGCCACTTCAGCTTGCTAATAAATAATGCACATTAGTAATTAACTAACAATATTATTACGTGTAAATTTTACACTTCTTGTAAATTTTATTCTTGTATCACATATTATTTATGACACCAAGATATGTACCTATTTATGTACATTTCTTAAGACATTGTATTGTTTTCTTTTGTGTATAACCGGTATCTTATTTCTTATTAATCGTTTTTATTCTAAAAATTCAATGATTTAATATCTCAAATATTTGAAGCAACTCATACATTAGATAGCACAATAAATTTAGAAATACTTAGAAATAGATTTTCCTATTTTCTTTTATACTCCATACTCTTCACAGCTTGTTTCAATAAACATTGCTCAATCAGGAATTTTATGAACGGTACTCCAATAAATACATACAAAATGAAGGCAAAAATTCGTCGGAGGCAAGACGGTGGACCGTTTAATATGTAAATCGCAAAATGTGCAATCTTTTGTTGGTGCCAAGCACTTATACTTGGGCGTATTCTCTCCCCACTTTAATAGCGTTGTTACGGACGAAGTTTATGTTCAGACTTTGTACAGAATTTCTAGGTGCTCCGAGGAGACAATTCCCGCGAGATTGCCTGTTTTATTGCCGCTGAAACTTTACGAAACCAATAGCTTACACACTAATCTCTTATCCGCGCCAAGTAGTTACTCTTGCTTATGTATTTCCCCTACTTTAACAGCTTTTGTTGCGGACTAAATTTAAGTTCAGACTTAGTGCAGATTTCCTGCTAACTGTGGCATTTTTTTTTGTATTTTTTTTTTCAAAGATTTTGCAGTTTTGTAAGCAACTTATTATTGAAAAAAATGATAATTATAACAGTAGTTTACTTTTATTGAAGCCATTCACGTATATTTGTAACTTATTTCTAGCGTGACGCAGTTCTTGCGTTTCGGTAGAAGGTTGTGGTTACCGGCTCACGTTCATATGAGGCGACCACGTTATTTCTCCGAAGAGGTAACGACTTCAGATAGGACCCTGTTTTATATGAAGTTGCTTAGAGGTATCCATGGGCGGCAGTAACCACTTACCGTCAGGTGGACTGCAAGCTTCATTCTTATAAAAAAAATGTCGACAATATTGTACGTATTTTGTAATGAAGGATTTTAATTAGAACAGTTTATTGCTAAGTACACCTCTGAGTCTGAATCTCACTTGTGTATTTATTTTCTCCTTTATTAGCTCTGTCGCGAGCAAACTTAGTTCCACTATTAGAAAATAATTCTTAGTAATTCCATTTTCACGATATCAAACTAATATAAATCTATTTTGTAACGACCTATACGCGCTCAATGAACACTATGTGTATTCACACATGAAAATATAAAAGAGAGCTATTTTGGGTCTAGGTTCTCATATTAATATACATACTTTTTCCATTTATATGTATGTGTATTATTTTTAGCCAACTGCGTCAGAAGTAGCGTAATGTTTTGTTTGTGTGTATGTATGTCATTTTCTTTGGCACGCGCTACAGCCCAAACGGCTTGATGGATTGTGACGTATGACATATCATTTTTTTTGCTCTTGCGATAAAATGGGTAGCAAATGAAAGCTAGTAAACAGACCAATGTAAAAATATATATCGTATTATAATGAAATGAATTGAAATGTCTTTATTTTGTATAGGCCTACGAGGGCACGAGGACACTACCGCCGGATCGGGACACGACCATAACTGAAAAGATCCGGCATGAAATTAAGCGGGTTTGTCTTTTTTGCTTGTACAATATCTTATGTCTTTGTTCTTTCAATTTGTTTATTACATAGCAATAAAAGATAGCTCCTGTATCTTGGTATCTAATAATTTCACTTGACTATTTTGAACATAAATATCTGATCCTGATTCCTCTGATCTATACGAAGTTGCTTACAGATATCCATGGGTGGCAGTAACCACTTACCATCAGGTGAACTGCATGCTCGTTTGCTAAAAGTTCAGTCAGTCAGTTCAGTCTGATAAAAAAAATAAGCCACATACTCATTAGCTACCCCAATTTCAATATTAAATTGGTGCCAGCTATTAACATTCCTGTCGCTATTTAAAACTTACAGCTGACGGATATTGCGAGGTTAGAAAACGAATTTATAATAATTAACAATTCCAGTAAATACCCGAGCAACACAATTAGCTAAGTGATGCCAAAGTCATTTGTCACGATATAGCATTATTTTAATGTTATTAAATTTTCGTGACTTTCTGTATTCCTAGAGGAATAAGTGAATTTTAGTTACTAGCTTTGTTGTCTATTTACAGTTATCCTATTATTTATACCTTTGTATTTCATGTTGTAGGTTAAAACCGTTAGTAATATAACAAAATGTTTAAGAGACAGAAAGTTTATTATCTCCGCTGTGCGTTCTTGCTGCGTTTATAAGTTATAGAAGGAACAATATGACCTTGAGAATATTTTATGTAAAACACTTAATTACTCTTTAAAAAATAACTTTATAATAAAACTAGTGTAGGTCGAACAGGGAAGTATCGCCTATTTCTAGCGTGATGCAGGTCTTGTGTGTCGGTAGAACGGCTTACACTTTTGTCATATGCCATATCATTGCCGCATGCGGTGATTTTTGCCAAAAAACGGCTGGAAAGCAGTGGACCCGAAAAGGCTAAATGAAGACTCGCATGACGCAGCGCTCACAATTCCGATCTGACACACAGTGGGTCCCGGGTTTGATACCCGGCCAGACAGAAATGTGCGCTTAGATTTCTGTTCTGGGTCTGGGTGTGTGTGTGACTTTGTGTGACCATCCACGACACAGGAGAAAATACTGTGGGGATATGATTTATTTAGGTAAGAAAGCATTTCTTACCTAAATGAAGTCAGAAATGTCGATATTCCTCACCCTATTTTCAGAAGCAGAACATTTCTTAGAAAGGCTTAACCAATAAATAAAACAGTACCCTTCGATGTCTAAACTTAATTTCATATTCCTTTGTTCCACGCCGAAGTTAACAAAGATACTACTTTTACATGCAAATTTCACCCGATACAAACTATCCAATTACCATATTTCTACCACTAAGCTGTACCAGGTTTTGTGGCTTTTTCTAAGCTACCTGATTTATTGCCTGCAAGGATTTACGTACTTACTGAACTAGCTCGGTCGTAGTAACGCATAGCTCCAAGACTTTTATCAGACTGAAGTAGCAAACGAGCAGGCAGTCCTCCTGATGGTAAGTGGTCACTGCCGCCCATGGACATCTGTAAGCAAATTCATATAGAACAGAGGTTCTATCTGAAGCCGATTACAGGTGCGTTGCTAGTCCCGAGTACTAGCATGTTCGCCTCAAATACAAGTCAGTCGGCAACCATACCCTTCCGCCGAACCGCAAGTACTGCTTCACGCTAGAAATAGGTGCGGCGGTGGTATTTCCCCGGTTGAACTACACTGATTCAACCACCTGGTAACTTATGCAGATTTTTATATATTGAAGTAAAACAAGTCTACTGGAGTCGAAAACAGATGAGTAACCGTGAGTGGGTAAGTAAAGCGCGATTTCATGTTCCATAGTAATTGTTGAAGCGTTGGTTCCGGTTGTCAGTTGTTGAAGCTTGTCGGAAACTCCTGGAAAGTTTGAAGAGCATATGGTCACTATCGAATGAAGATTTGGCAAATTATTCGTAACTTTCTGCAATTTATTCAGCTGCAATGTAATATAGTATTCTCCAGGTACCATTTTCGATGACAGACCTAGTTTGTGCCCAGTTGTCCTACAATAGTTACTTTTTAATCTTATGAATGGTTTTGTATGGTATGATAGTAAGTGGCCAGTGCCGCCCATGGACAACTGTGAGCAACTTCATACAGAACAGGCGTTCTATCTGAAGTCAATTACAGATTCGTTGCTACTCCCGAGGACTAAAATGTTCGTCTCATATAAAAGTTACGCCAGCAACCACACCCTTCCACTGAAACGCAGGAACTGCTTCACGCTAGAAATAGGTTCGGCTGTGCTACCTCCCTGGTCGATCTACACTGGTTCTACCACTTGGTGCTGGGGTGTTCAATAAAATAAAACTTCAGAATTCATGCAAAAATCTAAGATCACATTACCCTTTTTATAACCCATAAACTCCATACACATTTTAATTCAACTGTGACATATCATATGTTCTTTATGAATATATCCTTAAGGTTAAAATTTTACTGGCTGATACTTTCGATAGGGCGAAACGAAAGTGTTTATGTTATACACTTTCATAAACGAGTTTGCCATCAAACTGTTTAATAACTCCTTAACAACGTAATGGTAAATATGACAAGAATAAGCACTTGAAATGGGTAAATTTATGGCCGATAAACTATGTAGGCTGTGAAGTACGATATCAATTTATAATAGCATCGTTCTTTCCCTTACTGTAGATGTCGCAAAAGGCGATTAAGGGACAAAATCCAGAAGGTGGGTAGCTGCGTTTTCCTGTGTTAGATTTCTGTTCTGGGTGTGGGTGTTTGTGTCTTCCTGTTTGTGTGTCCATGGCACCCACGACACAGGAGAAAATTTTATTTACTTATTTATTTCTTCAAAACTTACATCTAACATTACAGGCTATTCTAATGCGTTAGTGATAACAAATGAATTGATCATTGAAAGAGAATTGATGATTGAAATCTTACTGTGGGACTATGAGTGTAAAAAGCGAGCGTGTGAAAGCGTGTGTAATATCAACATATACCGCGGAAACCAACACGCATGCCAGAGACGATCGTCATTGGAAAAACCTATGAGATTATAGTTAGCAGTGGAACTCAAAGAGCTGATCGATTGTAGGTAGTAGAGCTCTTTAATTTTGGCTATAAAGGCGACATTGCGACAGATATTTCGTGTATTTATGTTTTTCACACGGCGTCGTGTCGTGGTAAATTATGATAACACGTCGTGTCGTCATCGTGCATGTTAAAAATCACGATACCATGAAAATTGGATTCTATCTTTCAAGGATTCCTGGGCATCTGCAATTAAGCTTGGGGCTAATCAAATGCTATTTTTTAAATTATTAAAAACCTTTTTTTGCTGAAAATATCCCTTCTTGAGTTTGATTAAAGGCTTACTGTCAAACGAGATCAAGACTAAATATCTTTGTTCTTTTAATACTTTAAATACGCATCGAAATTTCAAAGTTCCGTCGTGAAAGAACAAAAATAAATCATACAATAACATTTTTCAATGGAAGAACTCCCATCATTAATAAATGTTATAAGCGGAACTATATTTCAAAACTTATTTATTAAAGTTTTCCATTAAAAGTGCCAAATGTGTTGAACTTCTGCAACTTATACCGAGACGGTCTTTTACACTAGCTGAGACAACGGAACGAGACTGTACTAAATCTTAGGAAAATAGGTTATTGTATTTTGTAAAGCGGCTTACATAGTATTCGCGTTTACAATAATTTCTTTCTCATACTCCAGGTCTCTTCTAGTTGCGTCGAAAGGCCTCTGACTAACTGCGGGACATTAAAACTAACAAATGGTTACGGCTAAGATGAATATTTTGACGACCCGCGTGGCCGAGCGGTCACCATACCGGTCTGACCCGCAGTGGGTCCCGGGTTCGATTCCCGGCCAGACAGAAATATGAATGATGAGTTTAGATTTCTGTTCTGGGTCTGG
>DWNE01008701.1:0-11366 GCA_018249875.1 Cecropterus toxeus | reverse complement strand
ATTTATAAATTAGTTCGCCAAAGAAGTTTCACTTCTGACATGTGTACTTTGTACGCACGCATGTTTTTTTTTTCTAAATTATTCCTCAGTAGTAGCAATTCACATATAGTTCAAACCTACCTATGGTAGGGCTCTAATCTTATCCGGGGTTGAATACAGATATAGTTGGGCGGTAGTTCTAAACTTCAAAAAGCGAAGCTGAAGTACCAAGTCATTTCTACCAAAGTTAATCAGAACTACACCGTTACAATAACGGACACGTACACTAGAGCATTCATAAATAAATAAGAATTATATCATAGAAATCTCTGTGCAGCATCTTATATAGACATTACAAAAATAAAGCATAACTATTTCGCTACTAAACCTTAAACAATAACAAAGCAAACTAGCATTCTGTTTAACAAAAGTTGCTCATTACCAACTTAAATTAATACCTAGAGCAGACCGTAGCGAGGAACTGCAAATAACAGCTGAAATTCAGCGGGTTTCAGGGAAATCGGAATTGTTTGGCGAGATTAGCTCGCGGAACACGGAAACTAGGGTTTTAGCCGCTTGATAATAATTTTCAACAACGAACATCTACTTTGATTTTACTAATGGCTACGTAAATTGTTGTAGCAGTTTGGAGTTAATGTAATAGTATTATTAATTTTTATTGATGGTTTTACTCGAGATATGGATGAATAATAATATTATATAATTATACCTGTACTTATTAATAAAGCACGTAGGCTTAAATAAAATATAATAAAAATAAGGAAATATAAGGACTTTAAGCATAATTTTAAGTACGGATTTTTCTGAAACCTGAAAGGTACACAATGGCCTAATTATAACAGGAATGGAAAACCAATTTTAACCGTAATAGAAAATCTTAGAACTTTTATTTCAAGTGTTTCGAGCATTTACTGAAAAAATATTGTAAAGTAATGAACATAAGTTGATGAAGAAGCGAAAAGTAAAAACGAATTGAACTCAGAATTGCCCAAGAAAACCCGTGAAATCAATTTGTTAATAGGAGTAGAATTTGTTAATAGAGTTAATAGAAATTAAATGTTTATACTATATTCACGTGTGACATACAAGCATACGTCTGTGCATACGAAATCGCGAACAAAAACTAGTAACCGATAATTAACTTTGATTCACGGTGAACTTGTAATTCGGTGTGTAAGTGAACATACGACGAAGATCTTACAATTCCCTCTACAAGCAGCACGACTTATACAGCTTAATGAAAAGAGCTGTACCCTTAGTACGAGTTTGTCTTGTTTTTCCAGACAAGATTGAGTCTTGTTTCTGCCCATACATACAAGATTGAGTCTTGTTTCGGAACTAACATTTACAGAGGGCATTTTTGGCAGAAACAAGACTCAATCTTGTTTGGAAGAAACAAGACAAACTCGTACTAATGGTACTGGACCGCTTACACACTAGCATCCCGCAGCGCATTCAGAGCTTTTCGCGGAATAACGTTATTCCGAATAATTAAGTCGTTAGCGCTATATCTGCTGTTCTTGCATAGATTAACCATGAAACATGGTTTGAATTTTTCATTCTAAATGAGATTTAAATTATATCACATATGTACCTACTATGAATTTAACGAACCGAATAGAATTTGTAAATTAACAGTATAAAAACCTAATTTGGTTTGATGTTTTATAATTGCAGAGATGATAAAATCTAAGCGATATAGTAATGACAGCTGCGTTTTCGATTTAAATCTTCCATATACTGGGCAAACTAGACTGTTGGATAGGAAATACCTATCTTTTTCCGGGATTTCTCTGTAGGATAAGAGTTTTCTGTTGGGATAAGTTATTTAATCGTAGAGGGCCAGAACGGCGTGCAGCGGCCTATTCGCGTTGAACTTAAGGTAAAAAAATATTACGTTTTTTTTTCAAATCCAAACCAAAAAGTTTTTGCCCAAACATTCCATTGCATGTTTACGTTTTCGTTTTCGACCATATCTTGCCATGTTTTTGCAATGGCAGACGAAAATATAAACAGCGTTTTTGGAATACGTAATTAGCTTGTACTATTTGTGAAAAAAATATTCTACAACCGACGCTATTAGAACCATTGGTAGGGGTAACCAGCGGGTGTTGATCTGTCAGCGTTGTCTGTTGTTGCCAAAGTGTAAATGATGTAAAGGGTTTGATTTAAAAGCAGTTTTTCTGTCGTTTTAGACGCAGTTTTAGTTAACTGTTGTTGTTAAAGTTGTCTTTTGTTTCAGGATATACGTTTAAGTCGCACTTTTTCTGTTGTTGACAGCGTTGGTTATTGTTTCTAAAGTGTAGATGTTGTACAGGGATATATGTTCTGTTGTTGTCAGCATTATCTGTTGTTTCTGAAGCCTAAATGGGGTATATATTTGAGAAGCCCTGTACTTCAGCAACTAGGATGTTGAGATACGATTAACATAACGTAGTGCAAGCACAATTTAAACCGCGGCGTAATGAACGCTGGGTCGCTTACAGCGCACTAAGCGCTTCCCGCGGGATAATGTTATTCCATATAATTAAATCGTTAGCTCTAGCTTCTTGGTGGTGTACTAAACAACTGTATTTTTATGTTAATAGGTTATATATTTATAATGGGTTTTAATGGGTTATATATTTTCTTAATGATATTATGTACACGAAGTTCTATAATACCTTCGGTATTTAACAAAGTGAGTATATGAACGCCACTATTTTGTTAATGAATTTTCAATCGATTGTCTATGACAACAAAGTTGATAATCCATTGAACTTAAAAGGTTGTTGTAATCTTTTTTAACGTGTTTTACGTTTAACAGCTATAAATTATCATTTTTAATGCAACACCATTCTACAGTGTAAAATGCTTTTAAAACGAAAAAAGAACAAAATGGCTGCATTTAAAATGTAATATTCAAATAAATACTAAATAAATAATAGACTAATTCTTAATACACTATATCGATAATATAAATCATTACAGATTTGTACATAAATTCTTATACTTTAAACTGATTTTTTCGTCTATAGTTGATCGAAGAAAGAAGGAGGTCCTTTTTGAAGTCCGGTAAAAAATACATGTGCTTAAAATCAATATATTAAATAAAGCAGCAAAGTGGTCATTCATAAATTACGGCACACGGTACGGGTGGAGAGAGTCAATGAGGTGTGATATGGTGTGACAAGGGGTGGGGAAGGTTGCTAAATTTAGTAACGTCACATTTCAAACATAATTACGTAAGTATTAAAATCTCATTTATAATTACAGAAATGTTATAATAAATTGATTTCTATATGTAAAATTGCAAAATGTTAAAAACACTAAAAAGGGGGGTCTCACAACTGATTCGCAGTGACAAGCACGGGGAAGCATTAAAGAGTAGGGAAATTTTTGTGACATAATTTATGGGTGGGCCTAAACGAGGATGCATACCACCTGACTTTACTTGGAATCGTACTTGCCTCATGAATATTACATAGTAACTAGTTTACTACAACTGTTATTGTTATATTGTATCTAACCAATAATCAGACCACGTAATGTTTACTTTAAGACTTAGACGCAAAAGTTTCAGTACAAGTATCAGCGCTCTCATGTACTTATGAACAACATAGACTTATACCAACACAGTAGATGTGTATGCCGACGTGTTATTGTTTGATACGGAGTAGCCTGTAAACAATTATTGGGATGGTTATGTTGACTTCTTACTGTCGCGAACACGCTTATCGTAATAACAGTTTGGTATTTGAATATTTGTCTCGAATGTCAGAGAACTTAAAACTAATTTATTATGTTTCCCCAGCACGATTACAATTTATGCTTAACCCATAAACTGTACAGGCGATACGAGTGTAAACGTAAACGGTGATCGCATTGAAATGAGATGAATTGTGCGCATAGCCAGCTCACTTATATATGAGGTGACCATCTCAGTCCTTGGGAGTAGCAACGCATCTGTGATCGACTTCAAATAGAAGCCCTATTCTATATGAAGTGTACAGATGTCCATGGATGGCAATAATCACTTACAATCAGGTGGACTGCATGCTTCTTTGCTACTTCAATGTGTTAAAAAAATGATTGAAGCGGGCGGAGATCCGGGTAAAAGCTAGTATTTGATAATTCATCGTGTTTTTTTCAAGAACTACGTAATGTTTTTCGTTATAAAAGTCGGGCCCGCATTGATTATAATAGAAATTTAAAATTAACTGTGGCTTTTTGCAAATACGTGTTACAGATTTGTTCTAAAAATAATAAATTCTCGTCTGGAGATCGCGAATGCTTAAGACATAATAATAAGCTGAGGCTCCGGGACATGTTTACGTTGTTTGGAACAAGTCTTCAGCGACACAGGCTCTCCTGGGCGCTCTTTGTTTACATTAAACCTGTCCTGTTCAGCCCTGTCCGCGAAAACGACTCATCCGTTTATCTTTTTAAATTTATGAAGAATATTCATGTCGTCTTTTTGTAATTTTCCTTCATTACTTTTCGTGAATACTAATGTCGTAGCATATTATTTGTTTACATTAACTAAATCGTGGTTTAAATAATTCGTAACTGTTTTGAACTAGATTTATCTCTACCTTACCTTTGTTACTTTGGGTTATAATTATAAACGTTTACAAAATTTAAAGATCAACTAGCTAACCTAAAATACTTTTCAAAATTATTACGTTAGGTATTGCAAGTAATTAAACATAACCATGAAGCAAATGGTAAAGTAAACAAGACACTGTAGTCTAACCATTTGTAATAACAGAAGAAAAACGACAACGGTAACAGTTTCGAAAACGTCTTTATCTTATCCAATATTTCCTTACAACTCAAAGTAATGTACAAAGATGACTTTAAATAATCTTACCGAATAATCATCGCACCAGATGGAGAACCAGTTGACATCCTTCAGGGTCTTGCCATCGGGTAGGGACAGCGTGATCCCCTCCCCGCGGTACCGGTGCAGGGGGCCCGTCGCCCCGCGCTCGTCGCGTAGTCTGATGGCCCCCGTCGCACTGGGGGCCTTCGAGGTACCCACGTAGAAGTAGGCAGCTGAAACAAAAGGTGGAACTTTATATTGTGTACCAAGGTATAACTTTAACCGTCCACTTTCTACTTTGGCTTGTATAATTAATAGTAATATGTGGTCGACGGTGTTGGTTAACGATGTGTTAATACTTTTTTGTTTCATTATTATGTAAGTAAACGTTGTCGTTGACTGTTTGTTGACCCCAATAAAGTGAAAAAAAAAAAACATCTTTTTTGTCAATAAAAACTTTATTTAGAACATCTTTAGGAATTACTCTTATTAGAAGGTAGTTGAACGAGTATATTTCGATCGGGGAGCTGCCACCACCATATTTATTTCTAACGTAAAGCAGTTCCTGCGTTTCGATGAAAGGGTGTGGTTAACTGGTTACTTCCATTTTAGTCCATCTTAGTCCTCGCGAGTTGCAACGCTATGGTGCGTTGCAACTCGCTAGGATGTTCATGGACGGCAGTAGCCATTTACCATAAGATAGACTGCCTGTTCATTGGCTAATTCATTCTTTAAAAAAACTCTCTAAATAGACATTTGATAATTATTTTAATGAAGTCTATTTTTTCTGCCGATAAACTGGGTACGTTCAGATACGAGTTGGTTCCACCACGTTGGGTAAGGTTGAATTTAAATAACTTTACAAAAGCAAGCTTTACCAGCGCAGTGCGCATAGCTTGTCGTTATTATACATTGTCTAGAAAGAACTTAAGTATGTAGATAAGTTTAAGTACTTATAATTACTATAGTTTTTTTGTTTTTTGATATGGAAGTAGTAAAGGTGCGCACAGTACACCTGATGGTTAGTTGTCGCAGCCGCCCATAGCCATCTAATCATTATGGTAATCTACTCGCAAGTGGCATCAGAGCATTAATCGAGGTAGCCCGAGAAGCGTTGCTATCCCTGAGGACTATCTAAGGACACCTGGTATAAATATATCTCCTATGCCACACCCTTTAGACCAAAACACTTCAAACTACGTATACGAGGCGTTCTGATTAAGTCCTCCGGGATAACAATGCTTCTGTGGTCGACCTCAAAAAGTTTTCTAAACGCATCTGGGATTGATTTAAGATGTACATAGCCGACAGTGGCCCTTACCATCAGATGAACTGCAATCCTGTTTGCTTCTTCTAATTTTGCTTCTTCTAATGCTTTAATATCTTAATTAAAAATTAGGGTCACTTATTGGGTTGGAAATTAACCTCTCTTCACCTATTTACATTATAACGGCATATGGTGGAAGCTGATTAGCATAAAATTAGCATCTTAGCCAAAGTCTGCTAGCAGGGCTGTCAGACTTAGCTACGTTCAAGTTTTTTACTCCAGCCTCGAGACCGATAAACAATAAAAGCAAAGTGTAAAGTTCCCGGCTTCTGACGCCGATCGGCGATTTGAAAGGCAAATGCGAGGAACTTTGTGAGATGTAAACGAGGCAGCACGTCAAGCAGCTCTGCAACCAATTCATCATAACTTTACGTGTTCTTTGTATGGGCTATTGTATTCTGCTTTATCTTTAATGTACGTAAGGATCTGTATTAAAAACGTCTTTTATATTTACTTTTTGTTTAGTGATCTTTATTTATTTATTTTATTTATAAGTTTTTGTACACAGAAACATAAAAGTAATTATACATTAAAAATACGTAGTACTTTTTAGGTTTTAGGCGCAAACTAGTTGGAAGAAGATGTGAAGAACTCTACAGAGATCATTTTCATATTTTTACCACGTTCTACATCTTAAAGTTTCAAACTAGCACCAGATGTGTTTTATACTTTTGACACATATTTCTTACGCATTTGTTTTTGTTTGGCTATTGAAAAATGCAACAGCCAAATGGAACTTCGAAGGTAAGCTAATAAAACTAGAATCTACATCAGATTGTCAGATGAACTCTTCAAAGTACATTCGCAAAACATCGACGGCAACCAAGTTCTAGATTATGCAGCCAGACTTCGTCGCGCCGTCGTTAGCAGTTTGGCACGCTTTCCGACGCTTCACGAAGCATTGAAGTACACTTCGGATTGAGGCACTGAACTTCCATATTAGAATATTGAAGCCGGATGTAGAAAGGTTGACTCTTTCATACTTTCTCAACGATTTCATTCATTAACGGCATTATCTGTGAAACTGAGATAAAATAATTTTACAGGGAATAAGAAACAAGGGATATTGGTGTCACGTCATAAATCATTTCGGCATGCCATTAAGAGTTTAGAAACTAGACTTTAGTTAGCTTTAAAGATTTTAGCTTCTACAATGAAGACACTCTGTATTTAATGATATTAGATATAGGCGCATTATATTTTAACTTTTGATGTCCTTGAAGAAATGGAATTTTTAGACTTTGACTTGAAGACTTTCCTAACATTGCCAGTACTTCTGTGCAACACTCACTGCGTAAATGGATTTTAAAATTGATACTAAATCTTAATAAGTCCCATGTCATATAAGTCGGTAAATATAACTTATACGAAAAAATCAAAAAAGACAAAGAAGTAGAACTCCATCGTAGATGAGACAAAAAAATAAAATAAGAACAAAGAACTAGACAAGATTTGCAAAATTTACTAACGAACGAATTTTGGAAAGGAAACGAAATAGTTTATAATTAATGTTATAAAATTTACTGTTATGGCAATTAATCAAGCGTCGGAACTAGTGAAAGTGTGCGCATCTTCATTGAAAAACAAACCTTATTTTACTGAGAGAAGTATGGAGTTTGCTCAATGAAGCAGTTATCAAATCAATTTATCATTTAAACTTAGGGCTTTAAGCTCAAATTTGTATGCTACAATAAAATGATAACACAAATCATTTCCAGTTCTAATTGATCAGTCAGTGAACAGATTTGAGAAGTTAATCAATTTTCAATGGTAGTACAGATATTGAAGTGCAGAAGTTTGTCAAAGTGATAGTATTGAAAATTGAGAAACAAAGTTTGAAAAGCAATGGAAGTTTTCATTTATTTGCGGAAAAAGTTTAAACATGTGCAATATAATGTTTAACGCAAAAACTACTGATTAGATTTCGATGAAATAGTATATGGCCTGTATTAATACGTGGAATACTCATTACCGTTGTAAAACTTACTGAAGTGAGCGGAGCCACCGGAAGAACTCGTTAAAATATAATATTTTAAAACACACTCCAGAAATCTAAAATTGCCGACTTACTGTTATATTTTTGCAAGTAATTTCCTTATCGCAGGTGTTGGATAGCGAAAGGAGACTACGGGAAACAAAATGTAATGTAGCGTCCGTCACAACTAACGTTGGTTGGTTATTTTATATTATTTTTCGTCCTAACTTATCCTATTACCAATGCATTTTTAGGAAACAAACGTGCAATCCATTTACTAGTAAGTGGGGACTTCCGCTTGTAAATATCTGCTATCAACACGAAATAGGTTCCAAATCATACGTGAGTGGGTATGGCAAGATAAATTTGCTTTAGTTGCCCTTAAACAATGTTTGAACTGTTCATGTAAATGTAACTATTTACTAAATGTTTTAATATTTAACGGAAACTCTCTAGATGCGTTTTTTTTAATTTGTTTTTGCCGATGTTTCGACCTTTGGAACTTCTGCCATGACCCGACATGGATCATGATCACGGCGAATTTGCTGTGACGGGGAGAGACCGTTGACAAGCACTAGTAGTAGATTAACTAATCTATCCTACGTTAAGTTGGTTTTCTTTTCTAGATTCCTTATCACGACACACAACAATAAATGTATATTTGCGCACCAAACTATGCACTATTTGAAATTCACATGAACATTATACATTAAGATGTATAAATTCCGCGATGAAATGAGTCCTAAATCGTATGTATCTTACTATATATTATATATAAATACAAACACTGCTAATAAATATATCGACGTACGGTCTATATCAAACGTAGGTCAGTCGTGCGACCGAAGTCGAAACGCGTAGTATGTAGGTGTATTTTCTATCTAATTCTTGTCTTATCAAGTTAAGGCTTCAGCTGTAAGACGATAATCCATTATGGAAGATTGCCTATAATTTGAACTGTCAATCAATGTAACAAGTTCGGAAGAAAATGCCCTAAATTCTATGATGAATCGATTTTGTGCCATTTTTCGAATAGATAGTAGGATTTTTGTTGTAAGGTTTTTACTTAAACTTAGTACGACTTAAGAGTGGGAAGAATCTAAACAATTAATCATAAAAATATCTATGGTTACTTCAGACTGTAGACTTTGCTAATGTTCCATTATTCTGTTTTCTATAATTTAATTATGCATATAAGCATTTGCGTATAATCAAGGTATATAGTGATGTCATTTCGTGTAGACAATGTTTTCACTGTTCCTGTAGTACATTTGCATGCCGTACAGGACCTGTACGGCATGCAAATGTAGTTAATTTATTATATTATTAATTGGCTACATGATATAAAAATATAAAATTAAATTTAAAACATTATTAAGTAATTTAACGTGTATACAATATTCTTAACATTAATTGGTATTTAATATGATTAATAATTAATAAATACAGTTTGTATATCAATTTTCTTCAAGTCCAAGTGATCATTTATGCAATAAAATCCATTCCATGGATGAAAAAATCATGGCTATTCCTAAAACCTTCTTCTTCCATCTGTCTTAATCTTTCTAAGGACGAAATTAAACCGGTCTCATTCTTAACTACGTAGTAAACCAACGTTATTACAATTACAATTTATTTATGTTAAGTTTAAACTTTTTAGTGACACAGAAGCCGGTTGTGTGTATATTTATTTTTTTGTTTTTAAGTGCACCATATATTGAAAACAAAAACCCGACTGGTTAAAACAAATTTTTGCTCATAATGACATTACATATTTAATTTAACGCTTACATGAGTTATTGTCGAAATAGTCAAACTTTCTTTTATACCTACCCATATTGTCGTTATGGTAAAAAAGTCGTCTCTCCCCCATTTTTCCTTTCTCATTTTCCTTTCTCATCTTTCGCATTTTTTTAAATTATATAGCCTATGTCACTTTGCAAACTTAGACGATTCCAATGATAAGTCATACGTCACAATCACACGTCACGTCACAGTCACAATCCGTCAAGCAGTTAGGCTGTAGCGCGAGCCAAAGTAATGGACATACATACATACATACATACGCTTGAATATCGAAAATCAACCTCCTTCTGACGCAGTCGGGTAATTTTAAAAATTCATGTTGATAATAAAGTTTCCTCACATGGATACAAAGTATCCGTAACATGTTTTCTTCTATTTATTCAACGTGTGCGACATTACCTGAAATGACTGGCAGTACTGGGAGACAAGCTATTTCCCGGCCCGAGATTTTGCAAAACGCCTGTTGTTCTAAAACTTGGAAACTCGGCGTTAGGTGCTTTGTGGAACACGTGTATTGTTGTATAAACCCGTACAGTTTAGTTTGGAATATTTTGTTGTCTTAGCATTCTTGTGTACTTTATGTAATCTAGGTATACGAGCGGATGAAGACGCTCGACAACAAAGTAATTTAAATAAATTGAGTTTCTCTGAAGATTGAAATAGCGACCGAACAAAGACACCCTGATGGTAGTATACATCGATAGCATTTACATAACATACATCACATATATGCTAAACGGGCCTGCATCCAGAGTGCTGCTCGTGGTTACACCTAACCATGCACGTCTGTATGCAACTCTATATAGAAGTAGCAAGTAAAACCTTATTTTTTACCACGTAGCGAAGCACTGGTACTTCAGCTATTTAATGAATATAACCAATACTTTATAAAAATAAATATTTTAAAAATAAATATGTACGAAGTTACCGATATTCCATGAAACATTTTATGAATTGATATAAATATTATGTTTAAATTTGTCTGTTTTGGGCTTCTGCTAATAACAAAAAACTCCCGACAGGGACAACAAAACTCTTATATGAAAAAATTGTGCTATAAATTCCAGTATTAATAAGAATAGATACAAAAAAAAAATAATGCATGCATAAAACGTAGCAATGGTCCACTTAATTAATTTGTATTAAAACATGTATTACTTCTCTTTGATATATTTTATATAACGGTACAGATATTGGCAGTGTGCGAAGTACTAGGTGGGGGTAATGCTATCGATCGCAGCGCTCATGTGGCCAAAAGTGAAAACAATGTTGGCGCTGTCATGTATTTCACACTTGTGATTACTCGTGCTGCATTCACCTGCAATCAAATGAATAATTAAAAATTGCGTCTATTAAAACTCTATCTCTGATACTGACTTCAAACGGAGATTAATTGTTTATCTCTACAACCGTTTTGTAAGGTGTCAAAGTAATAGATGTTTGCCTTATGATGC
>DWNE01008700.1:0-11366 GCA_018249875.1 Cecropterus toxeus | reverse complement strand
ACGGGAGCGTACAGAAGCCGCATCAGCAAATCATAAATATATTTTAACTTTCATTACTTGCTCTATTGTCGCATCTCCCGTGAGCTTGAGTAGATAAGAAATGAATTTCGGTCTTAGCTCGGTGGCACACCCATCTGAAGTCTAGATGGTCATATTAAGAATATTGCAAAATACATTGTAAAATACGGTACTTCAGCTTTATGACGGCTAACCTGCATGTGCCCCAACAAAGAGTTTACTAGAGAATAGGGATGTTATGGGTATGACATTTCGGATACGATTGTGGATATAGGAATAGTATTACACCGGTCTCGGATACGGATATGTATTTATTTCGGATAATCCGAAATAATTAGTTTCTGTGTATTGAAGTTTTCATAAATATCAATCTCTAATCGGAAAAAAGTAACAAATTATAACTTTATTCCTTATTATGCTGAGATGGAATTTATTTTCTGGAATGAAATGTAAATATGTTGATCGTGAATCAATCGCATATATTTTCCACCAAATTAGTCGTAATTGGAATCAATATCAAATATATGTGAGCGACTTCAGGTTTACGTTATTTGAGGTTATTCACACGAACACATATACATATATCATTCAATTTCGTCATGTTTATCACTTTTTGTTCTATTTTCTTGTCGAATGAATAATTGCCGATTGAATTGATATTGTTGTTGTGGAAATAGTAATCGTTTTTCACAACTATATGGAGTAAAAAGTATGGTAAAAGGTTATATTATAGACGCATGACTGGCTCGCAATGATTTGCTTACAATGTCACGGACTTTCATTAATTAGTTGCGAGGAGGAAATGTTGAGCGTACCACGACCGTTGCTAATTCATCAATGAATTAGTCTCTAATAGCAGCGAGAGGTCCGACGGGGCTGGCTGATTGTGGAAAAAGTAACCACAAAACAACCAATACTACAAATACTCGGAATTGTAATATAACGTTTCATTGACACGATTCGTTTTTTACTCGCTTTTGTAGATTTGTAGCTTCAAGGAAAATCAGAAATAAATATTCAACGTTCTATGTGGAGCCTAAATGTCGATATAGTCGCGTTATCCGATGGCTTCTTGTTTATAGTAGTGTTTAGTATCATCCCAATCATAAGTAAAAAAAACAATATAACTGTATTATTAATAAATTGTTTGATATTATTAACACACGAAATAAATTACATAATGAAAGCCATAACCCTAAGATTTCCAGGAGTTGTAGAAATTAAAAAGAAGGCGGTTTCAAATTTTAAACTCTTATTAAATATGCAATAATGCCACTAAACACATATGAACATACATGTACCTACATTCTAATATTTTCATTCTTTACAGTTTGTCGGAACAAAAAGTAAATCAGAATATAAAAACGGTAAAGTAGTTTTAGGTTCAAAATAATCTTACTCATTGTTAAATGATTAAGACAATACGATTTCATACGGAACACGAGTAAAACAAATAGTAATTAGAACGGTAGACAAAAATACGGTTTAGTGAATTTTACTTTATGTTGAAGTGTTTAGTTAATAGTCCCCTATGTCGGCAGAAAGCCACAGCCATTTTTGAGGAAACCGCGGATATTTTTGATCATGTAGGTACCTGCGCTAGAAAATTGTGATTAAATCAAACATGCCTGGACTGCGAATATCAAAATGTTCAGAGTGGGAAGCAACATACTTGCATGATACGAATTCAAATGCAAACATTCAAAAGGCAAAGCGAACGTCACGAGCTAAAAATTGTAACAATATTTTTATTTTCGTCCGGCAGGCCAGTTCGATAACCAGCCGGTATTCCGCCATTGACATTATTTCGGCGTGTTGTTCAAACGTGCGAACCATAGTAACCTTGTGCCACTTTCATTAAAGAAATCTATCTTATCACGTATTTACACATTAGTGAACCAGTTGCATTGATCATTAAACTTATCGATCCTAACCAGGCCATTAAACGGTCACTTATCGCAAATCGTATCTTTCGACATGTTTTTCAGGAGCCAAAACAAACGAACGCGCCGAGCGATGGATTAACGACACTATTTTCCCTAGATGTTAGAGATACGATAGGTTTGCGTCTAATCTAAGAAGGTGATTTAAGGTGTAAATTTAACAATAGAGGACGGTTGCGAAATAGTGCTTATCTATTTGACCTTCTATGGTTTTACGTATTAATAACTTATAGATGGGGTTTATATTGTGGAATATCTAAAACACCTACACGAGTCCACATCATGCACCATTCTTATGAAATGTGTCGTAATTCAAGATTTCTTTTATAAACTTTTATATAAACAACAATATTTGAAAGCTCTTTGCCCTGCACGCGTCTGCATTTAAGATTCACCTAAGTCTTTGCTATTAATTTACGGTAGACTTTTGAAACGACGCAGAAGGAATGCGTTTGGATATATATTATGAACAGGATGTGAGAAACAGGCTTTATGAATGCGATTTAGTTGCTAGAATCATCTTGTGGGAAATGTAGAAGCAAATGACTGTGACTGGTGTGTCAGAACTGTTTTTCTATTGTCCGACCGAAGCATCGGCTTCGGCTTTGGGTTCGTCACATTGGCCAAAAAACCGCCTTCGGTGAACCTTCGGAAGTGTTGGCCAAAGTGGAAGGTTTTTAACAAACATAATAATTTAACAAACGGTAGGGAATAATGCACTACACCGCGATGGAGATGGTCAAGTATTAAGGTAAACGCACACTCAGGAGCTTTGCCATTTGTGTTTGAAATTCAGAGTATGTATTTTGAATATTATCATTCTTGACAAGTTGCAAAGTAAATTTAATCAGTTAGACGTCGTCTAGACGTTTTTTATATATATAGTAACATTAACATTCATATACAAAAGGTTTTCAATTTAGCTTATTATTCATATTTAGACAATTTGGAAATGATTTTCTTATGGTTTTTAAAAAACATTATGCTTCGTCTTCGTCCGAAGTTTGTGACAATACCCGAATAATTGCCTTGGGCCAAAAATCGTCCTACGGTCGGACACTAATGACGACACACAGAAGTGACATATTCAGTTGGTAGGAGCTTAGGCCAGCTACACACCAAGTAGTACGCCCTCGTAACGTAGAACTCCCCAAAGGAAGTCGAAATCGAGAGAAAATAAGAGGAATTCCCGATTTTTCCTTTTTCAAAAATGTTTATTTTATTATTCGTCACTCTCAAATTCGTATGTTGGTACTAAAAAACTCTAAAAAAATGTAATAGCAATTAAAAGTTTGATCCGGATTCGGTTGTAGCTATTTTAATGATCAAAAATTCGTTATAGGTACATTTCAATACTTGTGCCGTTTTCATATTCACAACAGCCGATATAACTATTTGCAACATAAAATTTAAAACGATAACAAAACATGTAATTAAATGTTAATTTTGCGTTATAAGATCCGCATTGAAGACCTAGCAATTTTTTTAAATATTTATTTCGGGGTTTATTTAAAGTCTATCTATCTGTACATAAAAATTTGTGAAATCTTTCTATCATAGAGAGAATCATTCTAAAACACGTTTTGCCTGTTCGAAATAAGGTTACGATAAGAAGGTGTGATATCCATAAACATTAAATAGGTTTTCTTTGAGTTTTGTTTATTACATTTTTACTATCGCTACAATATGGATATCAGATGAAAACTACTAAATAGATCATTCTAAATATATATATCCTATACACTTTTACTTGACTGTTTTGTCGACTATGAACAAAAAATTTTTTTTTTATTATTTTTATTATTTAATTTTAAGTAGTCGGGTTTTTGTTTAACCATTTTTAACAAAATTACTAGTTTTTAAATATTGCCTTCTTGTTGTAGGTTCCCTAATAGTTGTGTGCTCCGCGCTGGTAGTTTGGATGACAGAGTGGAAATACAAGTACTACATCGACCCAGCGCTAAGTATAGTGTTGGTGATATTGATCCTGGCCTCCGTGTGGCCTCTGCTCAGGGAGTCCGCACTCATCCTGCTTCAAACTGTACCTACTCACATACAGGTTGGTTTTACTGATTCTTAACGATAAGTTCTGGTCAACGTAGCAGGCGTGTTGCTAACCCTGGGAATAATTCTACACGACTCATGGTAAGTCTATCCTGTAGGTAGGGGAAAGGGTATGAAGGGACATGCCCAGTTAACTAGGATGCCATTTGAAAATCGTTGAATGTCTCACAGTTTCGACTCCTGAGGTACCACCGCCACAATTATTCCTGCGTAATTCGACGACCAAAAAGCATTCGTTTAAAGCGTCATACGGTTCACACTGCAAGCGTCAGCGATTAAAACAAATGTATGCGTGAACCTAGAACGCTACGTAATTTCGCTGCAAATTCTAGCGTAACTTGCAGAAATTCCCTCAACTCGCTCTCGCATTTGCTGACGCTTGCATCGCTAAGCGAATGTTTCATGGCCCTCGGGTTAGAACCGAGATATATGTTGCAGTCTTTTCGTTTCAAGCGGTATAGGATAATCGTACGAGGCATTATCATAGCCATGTGCCCTCAGGAAAAGCAATGCATATGTTTCAGACCGCACACCTCGACAAACACTTCATAACAGTTCCCACTTACCATCGGTTGACTGTAGTATGCACATTTGATAGTTCCATAAAAAACGACGTGTGCAGGTTTTATTTAGTATCCGATCGAAGCTTCGCCTGAGGCCACCTTCGGCAAAACTTTCGGCTTCGCCCAAAATGCTCCGAAGTTTTTGCCAATGGTGAAGATTTCTGGCGAATTTACGACTCCGTGATAAAGATGTTGAAACACAGGGTTAAATGCACACTCCTTTGTGGGTTTGAATCGTCAGTTGTATTTGAAATTAATATTATTTCAAATGTTATCATCTGTGACAAGTAGCAAAGTAATTGTTATCAGTTCTAGAAGTCGTTTACATTCAATTAACACAAATGTTTATATAGAAAAGTTTCTTTAGGTTTCTGAACCTTCGACTTCGTCTTCAACCGAAGGTTGTAACGGTAGCCGAATAATCCGCCGAATAAGCCGGCTTCGGGCTTTGGGCAAAAATCGACGTTCGTGTACTAGCAGACTTGCACCTTTGAATAAAAAAACTTTTTTTTAATGTATGTTAAATATATTGACATTTTCAAGTGCTTCAGTTCAAGTTATATGCTTTTTCAAGCACATTCGAAGTAGTTAATTTCGCATTCATTGCGAATTGTCAAAATATTATGTTAATTAACCTACAACAAATGTTGAACGGTATGCAAAATGTATTGCGTCACTTTTTAAGCAAACTGTTTCAATTCATTTCGCACTCGAGGCGTCTGACAGATATCGCTCGTTTTATTGTTTAGATAGCGATAGTAGCTGTGTGGTGGAAACTAGGGTGGCACCCCAGTTAATGATACCCAGTTAACACGTATCAGTGGAACGTACACAAAACATTTGTATATTTTAACAGCAGTTTTGTGATATGCCTTTAACCGCCGATAAAGGATTATTGAAGTTTTGAGTATTGACAATTGAATGCATCTTTCTTTTATCAATAATAGAATGAGACATTGGATTGGAATGGAGAAGGTTGATGAATTGGAAAGTTGTTTATAAAAAAAATATTGATAATATATTAATTATTTTTTGTCATGAAGAATTGGATTATATTTCGAAAGAAGAATAGAAATAGGCTTCCGGGTCGAACCTAGGATAGATGGAGGATGATGGAGGAGGATTGAACTTAGGGGAGAGGACTCGGAAGCCTATTTCTGGCACTGCTGTGTTTTGGTCTCAAGAGTGTGGTAATTGAGGCGTTCCAACTTAGTCCTCTTGGATAGCAACGTATTTGGGGCCAACCTAAGACTGATATTATCTAGAGGTAATAATGGACGAACATGGGTCATTTTTATCAGGCAAACTGCATGCTCATTAGCTACATCAGTTTTTTTTAAGTTGCAATGTTAACAATAGACGTTTGTGTCCAGGTGGACGCAATACAGCGGCGTTTGTTGGAGAAGGTCGACGGTGTTCTTGCAGTCCACGAGTTCCACGTGTGGCAGCTTGCTGGCGACAGGATAATAGCCAGCGCTCATATTAGGTATGTTCTCTATGCTATAGAAACGGGAATTATATGTAGTTAGTAAGTTTTAAAACAGCTAAGTGAATATATCAAATTATACAGGAGAGCATTTTGAAGTTTTTAAACAGATTTATTTACTACAACTTTTTAAATTCTTAAGAATTTAATGAACTCTTGAATGGAGTAAATGAATAGGATTGTTAATACATTAGTGTAAATTATTTTATGAAATTTACACTTTATTTATGTACCAGCTGAAGTACTCATACTTCGTTACGGGACATAAAAATAATCGCCATCTTCACATATACTTCTATACTAAATATTATGAAGCAGTAGAGTTTGATTGGTTGAACGCGCTAATCTCAGGAACTATTCGAATTGATAAAATATTTTTGTGTTGTAAAGTATATTTATCGTGGAAGGCTTTAGGGTATACAACATCACGCTATGTGTGTTTGTTTTTAATAGATTGTTTTCTAATAAACGCGGGTGGAACTGCGTGGCATAGCTAGTATTTAATAATTCAATAATTTCGGGATTTAAATAAGTTTTACTAGACTGTAGATCTTCTATATATTACTATTATAAATTAGAGCTTCGTAATACTACAACTTCGTATATTTCAATTTTTAACCACATTCGCCTATTTGAGCCATACAGGCATGAGTTCAGCTATCTAATCATAGTGTGTACTGGATACCTTTATAATATGTTTAGTGATTTCTAAGATTAGGCTGATTGTATATAAAATATGAATACGAGTTTTACTTAAGAAGGTGTTACCCTATTGTTGAAACAGGCATGGCTAAGAAAATGGCACGTATTTACAAGTCATACACAAACATACATGATTTGTATAGATATGACAGTAGGTATAACGTTACATAATGCACCTGCGCGTTTGAACTTGGCATGATTTAGTTAATGGTATCCGTTATATTTAACCTATTGGACGTTTAAATTAATTTGCGCGCTCACGTACTCCGTACAATTGTATGAAGTTGACGACCTTAGTTCTGCGACTTCAGAGTAGGAAGAGTTAGAAAACTCTAGGCCATCTGACGTGCAAGGATACGCGGTGTTAATACTGACACAAATACAATAGCCAATCGCGTACGATACAGAAATAAACTCAATGGTACTATACAATAGAAATTCAATTATATGCGAGCTGATTGTACCCGAGTGCGCAGAAGGAGGGTAATGTTTTTCGAGCGTATGTATGTTTGTATGTATCTCCATTTCTTTGGCACGCGCTACAGCCCAAACATCTTGACAGATTATGACGTATGATGTATCATTTGAATCGTCTCGTTTGCATAGTGACATGGGCTATTTATTTCTTTAAAATGGCGCCTAGAAGTAAAGTAAAAAGGGGAGGGAGGGATGAATATCTACTTTATACTATTACGACAATATGGGCATCAAATGAAAGCTAGTAAATAGACCTATCTCAATATATAATAAGCGTTACATTAAATATACATATATATCAACAAAAAAATTCTTTTAAGCAGTCGGGATTTTTATTTTAATGTTTCTCACGATGTTACTAGTTTATTATTATGGTAAAATTCAAATCTCTTTTTGTTACGTAGTGTAGATTGTTTGGTAGACTTTATACTGTACATCATAAGAATTTCTCTTTTTACATAAACTTCAGGAATGTAGATTTCATGAAATTTTTTCTTCACTATTACATTATGAACAAGTTATTCTCAGGACGTACGTCTTGGATTCCAATTCTGGTCTAATATTATAAGTTTCAAACTAATTTCTGTCAGCTTAATTCTACCAAGACTAAGTTCTTTTTTAGGTACAATTAACTGTGCCTGCAGTTTTACATTTATAATCTGATCTAAAAATTATATTAAAACATTGAATAATAAAAAAAAATATAAAAGAACACACCCCCAGGATACGCTGTAGATTAATGCTTATTTCTTTTATATCTGCGTAGAGACATAGGCTGTCTTAGAAGACTTACATGTTCTACCAGCTACAATAGTCAGAGTTCCCAGGAACTATTCGAACTTGTTCCTTTATCACCCTTCCATACACATCCTTCCCATATATACCCAACCTTCGCACGGCAATGCATCGTAATTCTGGTAACTTCGTTTCATCGGCAATACCACTTCGCTCGAGTAATTCGTATCGTGTTCATTTTTACACTTTCAGTCCAAATTATTTAGAGTAAATAATACGATATATATTGCGTATTAAAGTCGCTTTGTGCAGCACGTTAAGTTGTCAGTGCTATATTCACCTTACTAGTGACAACTCTGACGTTTCAACAGACGTAGAAGCAGCCTGTCCATGCGCTCTACTAAGCTTCGCTTGAAGTTTCTTTTTCGACTTTTATCCATTTTTACAACCCGAGATTAACATAAGAACAATATTATATTTATAAATCTATAAAGCGAAGCGTATTGGTTTCACAATAACATGAGTTCGTTCAAAGATCGCTTCGAAGGAAAACTAAATTCTTACAGTAAAGCGTAGCGCGCAAGCGTAAATTTCATAGAAACTGTAAATTTTTGGGGATACCGAGAAGCCTGTGTTATTCTCTGACTAAAACGTCATAGACTAACAATCATTTATCCACCAATCCATGCTCATAAACTTCGCTATATATGTATTAGTAACGAGTAAGATTAGTAAGATATGAATCCCAGGCATGTACAAGTTCTGTCTACAATGATTCTTGCCAGATATTTGGATTGCAACCCGAACGATTGAAATGTGTTTATATTAATAAGCTGTTAATGTATTGTTAACATAATTTATCTACTGCTGTCCCTATATAGTAGGTAAAACATCTTCTTGCACTGTTATTAATTAACTAGATCCAAGTGCGGTGACTATAAAAAAATCCCTTTCTAGAAGGTGTAAGGAATATGTCCGCTTGTTGACTTGTAAGGGGTAATGGATGGAGGCTAGTTTATTTGCTTGCCATTTCGCACTAGAATATTTTTTTATTATTATTGTGCTTATTCTTATCGGTCATGTAGTGCATTGAGCACACACTATCGTACGAAGATTATATTCGGATAACGAAAGAGTTACCGAGTCAGAAAATCGCGATATAAATCGACAGGATGACGTAAACCTTTAAGAGTTAATAGCTTTCGTTATTCTGGGTGTAATTTAGGTCTACTACATTAATTCTATATTTGTATATATAGTAACTTGTACAACCAAACCATTGTATATTTCAGAACTACAAGAACTACTCGCATGATATTTCTTAAGGTTAAACATTTGAATATAAAGAAAAAGATAAGTAAATACCTTAATATTTAAGCATATAGCTAGGATTCGTTAGCTCATTGCTAGGATTCGTTTTATCTGCAAACGTGAGTAAATACATACTAAAGCCTACAGCCTTTTTATATCGCCGACCGACTTAGTTTTTTTCTGCTTGGTTTGAGCTCATTTTCAGGCAGTGACTTAAATGGAGTTTCCGTACACAGTTCCTGATTTCAGACCTAAGTTTTGTAAAGTTCGCTACTAAATGGGTGACGAATCGATTCTGTTGTTTTGATATAGGTATATCCCTATCGAATTTGCTTATAAAGTTACATTAATTAATAACAAGCGGATTAATTTTTATTTATTAAACAACAATTGACTCAACAGGTGTATGAAAAATTAAGATTCAATTATATTGGGAATTTATAACAGTAAACGAATTTGAGTGGGTTCACGCATTACTGTTATCAATCAAACTCGAAGAACGGAGTTTTGTTTTCGAAAAACGCTTCGAAATTCATTTATTTTGGCAGTCCTCCAATAACACTGCCTTTGTCCCAGAAACAAATGTCAATGAACTAACCTGCGCTTGCGCACGGAATTAGTAGCTGGAATTCTATGCATATAATCCAAATTTTATCTATGTTACTTAATAATTTATAAATAAGTAAAAAAAACTGTTACCTACTAGGTTTTGCGATTAGGCACGTGTTATTAACAATAAAATAATTCTATTTCAAATTTATTATTACAAGCTCAATTTCAGCACTTCAAACTTGCCAAAATGTTTAGTTAACCAAGCAAATTAAGCCGATATGATGTTAATGTGGTAATTAAAATAAAATAATCACCTAGTGGACAATCTATGTCGCCATCGGCAGGTGGCGGGTTCTGTCCCCGGACAGGCAGACATCTATAAAAATAAATTGCCTTTAGGTTTGTGTACTCGGCAGCGGTTATAAGTGTGTGACGCGAACGGATTATGTTCATCTACCTCGGAAGCTTTCTGCATTCTTCATCTATGCATTATCATAAGCGGTTTTCCAATTTATATGTTTTCTGTGCTATAGCCCTATAAGCAGAGAGTAAGGTGTGCCTTTGTATCTACAAGTAGTCTATTTTGTGAAACTGAAAATGTGACTAAAATGTTTATTACTACTTATTTTTATTTACACAGCGCTTGATATTGCTGTCATTGCGGTAGAAATAGGTGTGGCGATGGTGCTTCCGGAGTTGAACCACAAGCCACCTTCAAAGGTGCAATCAAATCTGCTCCCCCTGTCATAAAGGGAACGCTTAGGTTGCCATTTTTATTTTCGCATCATATCTCCGATTTTGTGCAAATATTGAATCGGCGTATCTAACGTCACGTGTGTTGTACGTCTGTCTGTGTCACACGGCTGTCGCTCCGCTGTTTGGTTAGCGACGATGTTCCCACGTGCGTGAAAGATAAAATTATAACAACAAACTCTTTTCAGGATGCGTGACATTCAAAAAATAGGTCACGAAAATATTCATAAACATAGATGTTATATCTTATTTTATCAAAGTAAACATTGAATTTATTCGTAACGTGTAAAATTCATGGTAATTGAAAAGAGGACATATTTTTTATATATAGATATAGGTGTATGGTTATATGAGAATATTAAGCCGACTAAAAGTTTTTAGCGATATCCATTTGTTTTTGTGTTAAGGAAATTTAAGCTGATTAATTAATATATCATCTATGAATATAGTAACGGGGCTTTGCCAATTTCAAGTTTCTCGAACCCTTACATTGATATTTTAACTTTTTTTTGTTTATGTCGATAAAATAAATTGACAACTGAGTTGGATGTAGCTTCACATATAGAACTAACATTTGAGAACTGCATAGTGCCTTGTGATTTATCTGTTTAAGCGGGTGTTATACTGTGACTATGGTTTAAAAGATTTATTTTATTACTACTTTTGTTTGATAACAGACAAATACGACGACCCGCGTGGTCGAGCGGTCACCATACCGGTCTGACGCGCAGTGGGTTCCGGGTTCGATTCCCGGCCAGACAG
>DWNE01008699.1:0-11366 GCA_018249875.1 Cecropterus toxeus | reverse complement strand
ATATTTAAATTATTTTATTGCTTTTTGGTGACATGGAAGTCGGTTTCTATTTTTTGTTAAAAAGTTTTATTATTTATACGAATTGTCGTTTTATTTATATGAAAATTCTTATAAATAAAAATATTAAAATTAAAAATCCGACGGCTTAAAACGTTTTGTTCATAATGGTATATTTAACGCTTTATATGTCTTGGCCAGAATAGTCAAGTAAACGTATTATAATATAGGTTGGTATATACATTTAGAATTGAATATTTACTAGCTTTCATTTGATGCCCATATTCCCTCCATTATTCGTCTATTAGCAAGCGCCTTTTTAAAAATTATATAGCCTATGATATTCTGTAAACTGAGGCGATTCTAATGATACGAGTATGTCACACGTCACAATCTGTCAAGCCGCTTGGGCTGTAGCGCATGCCAAAGAAATGGACATACACACAAACAAACATACATACATACATACGCTCGAAAAACATAACCCTCCTTCTGACGCAGTCAGCTAAAAATATGGTCAAGTCAACGAATCCAACAGCATCTGAAAATATCTCCAAATAGTCGGTAGCCTGTTGTAACTAAGTAGGCGAGTTCTATCGTTAAAAATAGCACCTTATTATCATATTAAACAATTCCGAAGCTGTCCAATATCCACGACAGCTTGTAATTGTGACAAATGTAGCGTCAGCGACGTACATTAGTTTCAATTTGACGCGCCAATCACTATTGCTGACCTGTTTTATCGCAAGCGGGTAAACGATAAACGAGAGAAAACTTAGGTTTAAAGATCTTTATTCCTCATAAAAGAAAATTTTCACTTATATGAGAACAATAACTTATGTATACGTACAATAAATTAATTATCCAGGTGCAGGTAGATAGAAAATAGGTTTAATAAAGTGCCCCAGTTATGGATAAGATGTGAATTCATATTTACTTGAATTTTGTCTAATTTAGAAATATAACTTAATCATCTTACTGATATTGTAAATGCTAAAGTTTGTGACGTTGAATATGTATTTGTTACTCTTTTACGCAAAAAAATACTGGTCAGACTTCGCTATGGCAAACAGATGGCGATGACAAATGACGGAAAAACGGATGGATGTGTATTTTTTAAGGGAACTCGTTCGATTCCCGGATAAAGACTATCTTTTCAGTTTTAGTTATAGCCAAAATCCGCCTCATAACTCGTTTTATCATAACTTACATGAACATATTTTTTAATCCAAACAGCATTCTCTTATCAATTCGTTCATCATTAATTCATTTGTTGTTAACATTGTCGCTTCTGTTTAATTTTTACTCGATCATGGTGAAACAAGTGCTTTATAATGACAATATAATACACGACATCGCAGAGTAAAAAAATATGAAACTGAAATTGTATAACGTCTATCTGAAATAAAAAAAAAAAACTATTATAGCTATTTGTTTGGGGATTTAAGCCACATATTTTTCGTTAAATTCTGTTACAGTGATAGATTGTTAATTGTTATTTTAAATGAAACAATGAGTACAAAATAAAAATAAAACTCTCCTTCTGTCAGTCGGGTAATTATGAAGGAGAATGTTTAAAACAGTCTTTCATATATTATGTTTACACAGAGTCAGATTTTTCTTTTTGATTAAATTATCGCTTATTTATGTTAATTTAATTCATTTAATTCTCCTCATTTCGTTTTCATGATGAATAAAAATTTGAGGATAATATTTTTTCGTGCATAAATTATATACCTATTTATTGCTATATTTTTACACTTAAGCACAGTGACTTAACTTTTAATGTTTGACAATTTATATTTCAACCAATAAAATTAAATAATACAAACCATTATTTAATAAAACTGATTCGCCTCTCATTTTTACCACCCTGTCCAATTTAATTACCACCCCTTTTGTTTGGGTACAGGGGTGGAGAAACCACAAACCCGGTGATTTTTTCCCGGCTATCATTATACCAGGGCATTATGACTTTGAAATGTTATGTTCTATTAAAAACGTATTAGATTTAATAAGTCCCGGTAATTTCCTGTTTCTAGAACAATAAATTTTACTTCAGAATTTTTATGCCTAACTAGTATTTATACACAAATTGCAGGGCTGGTTGGTATTAAATTAATCAATGTTAACTAATTATATTATTGATAGAGATACTTCTTGTATAGAACAAAAAATATTAGTAGATAATATAATTTGTTAAAATACTTTCATCATCTGTATAAATTGGAAAACAAATAGAACTACATAAAATTAACTAACGACAAGCAAGTAAAAAATATGTTTTATTTATAAAAGTGACAAAAATAGACTCAACAAGATGTCGAGACGTTTTTAACAAAAAATAAAAGTCGGCTGTCCTGTAAACAAGACAACCTACGCTTATTCAAGTCGTTCACGTTTAGAGAACTTTAACGCCTAACTAGATTTACGTCACAAGTCCAACAGAACGCGCACTGTAATTGCCCTGGATGGAAAAACAACCCTGTCTTTTCTTTTATTTTCTATAAATTATTTAAAGATACGAGCAATTTCAAAATACAAGTATAAGAACCTAATTTTAATATTCAATATTTAATTAATTATAAAACATAATAAATGATAAGTGCTCCTTAAGACTACATGTTTGTTGAACCAAATTTTATTCTTAAATAATATTTGAGCATTTTTCGGAATTTTAATACTATAAAAGAATAATAAAATTCCTTATCCCTCGTAATTTAATCGTATCGACAAAAAATCGCAATATAATTCTCAATTGTGCGACAAAATATAACGCAACAGCGATGTTCAAATGTTTACAAACGTTACGACTATCGTACGACGACGCTTCGCCTGAAAACAGATTTTCAGCCGCCGCTAACAGTATTTTCAGCGTCGCGAATACTAGGCGCTCATGAAATATAGCGGGTGACTTTCAGTATTACAGCGTTGTGAAGTCACGACTGAAAGGGCGGGGCGAAGAATGTATCTATGCGTTCTGTTCAAAACGGCTTCGGAACGTGTTTCGGAATACTACTGTACGCTACGACTTACGTTTTTTCAGTTATGAATAAACTTCAGAGTGAATGATAAACGTGAATGAATCGACTTCGTAACAAAATAAAATCTAGCGTAGTTTCTAAATGTCAGGCTAAAGCGAAAAAGATTCAATGTTAGATCCCCGGCTAACAAGATATCGAAATGATAAATTCGGATTCCAACTTTGGCACTGGAATTTCATGTACCTTTGTATATCCGCGTCACTCAAGACACGGAATTCTCAATTGAATATGAGTTTAGAAAGCGTAACGTAGTTAGGTAAAAAGTTTTTTATTATTCTTACATTCAATTTGACGCTGATATGAACATACCTACATGCGATTAGGTTTAAGTATATTATAATTTATCGAATAGCATTTTTATAGCTATATTTTTTATTCCTATATTGAATTTATTAATTTATGAAGTAATAATTTCATAAGTACAAAATAATTTAATGAGCTCATATAGGTTTACAGGTTCGATATTATTATGTAAAGACCATTCAAGACGGTTGCGTAATCTAAGCATGTTCGAATTTGTTTCTCTAATACTTAGTGGAAATCGATAACTAGTCATTTGAACATGAGAGAACATAGAACTTGCTTATTAAATAAAAGCTATGGAGTATTATTAATGCTCCATCTCCATAGCTTTTATTTCGATCTTTAAAATTTAATCTTTATTGTGTTTCCGATATGCTTCGTATGACGTTAATCAAGTGGTAGAATCGTAGTTCGACCTGGGAAGTACCACCGCTACACCTATTTCTAGCGTGGAGCATTTCGGTTCGTTTCGGTTTAAGAGTGAAGTTGTCGCCTTACTTATATACGAGGCGAGCATAGCAGTCCTCGAGAGTAGCGACGTATCTGTGATCGACATTAGATAGAACCCCTGTTCTATGTTAAGTTACTTACAGATGTCCAAGGGCGGTAGTAACCAGTTATCATCAGGTGAACTGCCGGACTGCTGGACTACTGGAATGCTCGTTTGCTACTTCATGCTAATGAAAATAAAATGATTGGTAGACATCACCTATTCTATTCCGATGTAGACTTTTGAGAACATTATGGACACCTCCGTTTTTTTTCACCTTTGTTCTAGTTTTCATTGCAAATTTTTATTGTGACCCGACAATCTTGGTTCTATAGGTAAGGTTATTTTTTGTTGATTTTTACAATTATTCGCGCAACTTTTCTATTTTTTAGGGTTCCGTAGCCAAATGGCGAAAATCGGAACCCTTATAGATTCGTTATGTCTGTCTGTCCGTCTGTCCGTATGTCACGACCATTTTACTCGGAAACTATTAAGACTACAGAGTTGAAACTTGGTAGGTAAGTGTATTCTGGTAACCGAAAATTCGAACAAGATACAGTTGACAGTTTTTGAGATATAGCACTTTTTCGAAAACCGAATAACATAACTTTGTAATTCATACAAACACTGAAAAACAAACTTATGTTGGTAGTTGGAAAACTGTTCGACTGTATTTATTATTTTTACTACACACCTATATTTTCTCTTTAAGATTTGTGAATAATAATGCTACGGATCCCTTCGCCTGCGAGTCCGACTCGCACTTGGCCAGGCACTCGCTCTTGACAGTAACAAACGCAACAAAAAAATAGCGAAGTAGGTCCAGGCATTCACGAGTAATACTATTACCAAAGGAAATAGGAATTCATTTATACATATAATGAATTGCTTATTATTAGTATTTAATTATTTATCATTACTAAAGTTCATTCGTGATTTTGTAAATTCAGAGTTACAACTTGAGCCCTGGGCTTACAAAATAATTCCAAATTAATAATTATTAATAATAATAATTAAACTTGAGCGCCATTATTTGTAAAACCCGCATTTAAAACGTTTATGACAGGTAGTCGAACGTTAAGCAAATTTACTTTTATATTTCTATACCCATTTTATATAATATAAATTCATCGATTAATCTCCTAGCATTATGTAGACTCACATTATGAAGTCACTGTATAGTTTCTCAATAATTGAATGAACAAATCCTTTGATCGGTGTCATTTTATTACTGTTTCTTTATCTAATGATCAACAACCAGCGTAATCCTAGAACCTAGAACACACTTACATACCTATTCATTTTAGCTGGTTGTAAATGCAGATTGTGGGATTGATAACTTTTTTCGCCCAAAAGGCATAAGGTATTAAAAAAGTCCATAATGTACAAGTAAGTGACTGTTAAATCGCTAGAACCAGTTTTTCAGTGGACATTTGATTTTCTAGGTTTTTAGCTTTAAGTTAAATTATTTTCATGCTAGGATGAACTTTTTGATACTTAGGTACGTAGCTACTAGGCATTCATACGTTGGGTTTATACGTCTAATAACCCAAGGAAAACAACCCTTGCCATACGACGCACCCTCGCCCTAGCGCAGTTAGCTCCACCCCATTCCTACATACCACACGAACACACGCATGTCCACATGTGCGTACCAACTCCGCGGTGTTTCTGTTGCCCTGGTACATACGTGACTGTGACAACTCACATGACTCTACCACGAACGTGACATATTTTTCACACACGTGTGGCTTTCTCACACCATACTAGCTAGCGGTTCGGATTCAAGCTTCATTTCTGTGTAATGCATTATTTATGTTGTAAAGATCGTGTCATTTGAAGTAATAAAAGTACGTTTGTGTAATAATAGTATTCTTATTTTAATAGTTTAAAAATTCCGATATTATAAAATATCTGTCCTCGATTTCGATGTCGGTACGTGTTTATTTCGAAATTAAATATATAGGACTTGCTACATTTATTAACCGACTTCCAAAAAGGAGGAGGTTCTCAATTCGTCTGTATTTTTTTACTAATATCCTATTATTTGTACTCATATGAACATCAAAAATATAATACATATGATTGTAGTTGTGTTACTTTCATATGCGTTGACACACTCGTAGACCGGTATCGCGCAACACCACACAGTTGTAAACTGTTTATTTTGCGAGCGTATCGTAATATGCGTGCGTGACAGCTGTGCGATAACGATACCACGATATCCACACATGTCATGTGGCATATTGCCTTGCTGCTATGTCACCCTGGTACACATGGAGCATTTAGCATTGCCGTCATAACTCAAACGTCAGAGAGCCGCTATGGTTCGTGCACTTTATACGCTGCCATTGTCTTTTAGAATTTCTTTTTGTAGAATTTCGGGAGCGGGGGACCAGTTTTTGCTCTTTTTGTAACTTGATTCAAAAGCAGAAAAAATCATACAACCTCCAGGAATTTTATTCGTGAAACATAGGTACAATGCGAGGTAATAAAACCGCCCAAGATGTCATTATTAGCATGTAGGGCGCCGCCTATACCCATTGTTCTACATGTCACATACTAGGATCATAGGACAGGTTAGGAGATATTTTTAGAAGTGAGCAACGTGTGGGCGTGTGGTTTTGTTATACTGAAAGGGTCGCAACCCTCTGTTCGTATTCTGTTCATTCAAACCGCGACACGTGGCGACGCTAGAGTCAAAAACGATAGAGACATATCAGGATGCATGTAAATGTATAACCGTAATTAAATACTTTATTATGTTTTAAAATTGTATATGATAAATTAAATTGAAAAAATGGGAGATGTAAAAAATATCCCACCATATTCGTCACTTTTGTTATATTTTCTATACACATTTAATCAAATCATCATTGACGGAATATAATTAATATAATACATATTAACTTTAGGTTTTCATCAGTCCCCGAAAACACTTAAAAGTTCCCGGTGTCATTAAAGCGCCGATGGGTTTTGTAGGATTTCGACAATTAAAATCTTCTCGGCGGCCGTTCTCAACACTACATATCTCCAGGCTCTCCATCGAGACATAGGACCAATGTTGTCAGTTATTTAAAAGCATTGCCCTATAACACCTTAACTTAATCTGTCCCTTCTTATTTGAATCATCACTTGACGGTGAAAAGAAAGGTTGCCCTGGCTAAGTAATCTGCCGCCGAACCGAAGACCTTTCTTGTCTCTTACAAGAAAGGTCTTCGGTTACCACAATTGACAACGAAGAACGTCGCTGGACGAAATGATCTGGCTGTAACTGTAAATATTATACCACAAACAATTTAACCCGTAAAAATTTCCATAAATAGAAAAATATAGGGAGAAACTCCTCAATTTGGCAATTCTGCGTTGGACCGAAGCCATCCGGTGCGGTGCCCCGGGGTCTCCCGGGACAGCAATTGCGCTCATATCCATGCAATTATTTTTTTGCCCAGGGTTGCTGGTTGGATCATTTTGATTTCTCACACTTGCAGCCCTCAACCCTGGAAACCCCCTTTTATTCGCCTCTTACAATAGACAAGGAATACGATTGCTCTATTATGGTCTCGAAACTACAGGGACACTATTCGTTTACTTTCGTTGTTATCACGATTCTTATCCTGGTTTTTTTTAATAATATGAAGAAGTAAACGAGCAAGCAGCTCACCTGATGGTAAGTGGTTAGTACCGCCCATGGACCTGTGAACAACCTCATATAGAACAGGGGTTCTAATTGAAGTCAACCGCAGATGCGTTTCCACTCCTGAGAACTGAGATGGTCGCCTCATATAAAAGTGCTCATATAAAATTAATAATAGACTTAATATTAAATCATAAATAAATGTAATATTAAAAATAATAAAAGTGTTATTTTTAAGATTTTATTCGCACAAGATTTATTTGATTAATTGGTTTGTAACTAACGTACTTGTCATACGTAACATTTTAAATTTTTAAATAATTACTTGCTAGTCTATTACCGTTGCTTCACCCGCTTTGGTCACTGTTTACCACGGTAAAGAGTATATGTGTTAATCCAGGTTATAAACTATGGATGTGCCAAATTTCAGCACAATTCAACAAGCAGCTTAACAAACAAACACTTCGTCAACAAACGTGACAAATTTCGTCTTTATAATATTAAGAAGATGAAAAGTAAGATTGCGTGGCTTTGTTTACAGGTTCAAGGTTTCCCCAACCTGTATGTGTTCCATGCATACGAGCATACGATGAAGAGACGTACGCCTGGCGAACACACGTCAACACTCCTGAAAGATAGGAGGGTGAGTTGTTTAAGAAAGCTAACTTCTTGCATTATTAGTATAATCTGGTACTTTTTTATATAATTGAAGGAGCAAACGAGCCAGCATTCTATCTGGTGACAAGTAGTTATTATCGCATATAGACATCTTGTAACCGACTCTACATAGAACAAAGGTTCTGTAGTCGATCAAATGCGTTGTTGCTCCTGAGGTCTGAGATTTTCGCCTCATGTGTAAGAATGTCACCATCTACAGCACTCTTCCATCGTAACACAAGAAACTTTATGCTAGAGGTAGGTCATATCTCTCCGGAGGGATCTGGAGAGTGGTAAAACAAGTAACTAATGAGAGTAGTAAGTATTATTGGGGAATTGATACATTTTATATGTTACGGGCATTCACTGTATGCGTTTTTGGTTGTATCGTCGTGACCACGATTCATGTAACTAGGACGAAATATCGGCAAAAATAAATTCAAAAATCACATATAAGACATAATAAAACGATGTCTATTATTAAATTTTATTACTGTTCTTGTCTTCAGATTCGTTGGGTAGAACAAATGTACACGAAATCTCGTGTAAAGAGGTATCCCACTCCTAGTCCAGACGAGGAACTGCACAGAATGAAGAGACAAAATGAAACTGAAACAAAAAGGAACAAGCGCAACGTCCACAAACAAAACTCATTGTTTAATGACGAGCTCTGGAGCTACGAGTGGTACTTGGTGAGATAAAGCTACTCTATTTAGATAAAACTTGGCAGTGTAGAAATTTTGATAGTGTTCTTGTAACAAGTGGGTACTATAATAGATTGCACTTAAAAGAAGTGGATTTTATGTATTTTAATTAGCGCAAAAGCAACTTTGAGAGTCAACGTACAAGTATACATAGGAACCATATTCATTTTGATTGCTGTGATATCTATAGAACAGAACGCAAATTACGTGTCATATATGAGTATCATTCACACAAATTCATCAATCCCGCAAACAGCACCTACTTGAAATTTCCAGTTTGGTATTTATTTCATGCCAGTTTTTGTAGTTAAACTTTATTAGGCGCTGAAACAACTTTCAACAAATATTATATTCGTGCACATATTTTTGTTTTTATTTTTTTATTTTCTCTATTCTTTATATATACATATAGTTATTAAGAATGATAAATACTTTATTAATTGTAATATGACACGTTTATATGAAGTAAGTATCTTTCCGTTTAATGCCTGCGAAAATCCAAGAGATTTTAATTACTTCAACGGCGCGAAAAATTTTCGCGTCGTTTTTTTTATACGAAATTAAAAAATCTAACCACTAGTCCTCCATCTACTTAGTAAATCGTTGTGTACTTTTAGATATAGGTAATAACAGCCTAATAAACATTATTGACGCTCAAGTGTCATAGGTTGTGGGTGTCATCGGCAGACATGAATGTGAATTCATAAATAAACACGTGATAAAAACATTTACATTTTTTAAATTGATATCGTTTTTACTCGAACCAGCGAACACTGCGTAACGCGGGGTGTTATTTTATTATTGTAAACATTTCATAATTAAACATTATTTCTTTCTGCATCCAGCAAGACACTCGCACGCAGGATGCGTTACCGCGCCTCGACCTCAATGTGTTGCCTGTGTACGCGATGGGGTACAACGGCCGCGGCGTGCGCCTGTCTGTGCTCGATGACGGCATCGAACACAACCACACGGACCTCCGCGCGAACTACGTTAGTGTCATTATCTCCTAGTACTTTCGTGTTCCATGTTGAAATCTCCGAGGTAAAAAGACGTATCTGTAGTCGCGTGTGACGCCCAAGCACGTGAAGGCTAAAATGGCGTATATGATTTTATTTCAGTTTATCGTAATCGCAAGCCATGACATAGAAATACTATTATCGAATATTCGAATATCATGGGTGATCATTTAATCAGGATTAGATTTCCGGCAATTTAGTTTAGTTTAGTTTAGATACAAAATAAATTCGTTTTAACATTTATCATTGCCACGCCCAAGAGCCCGCGTAAGATTCGGCTGAATTATGAACTCCTAGTGGTTGGCGCACAGTTGATCCGTGAGTTGAAGGCAATATTGACCACGCACGGCTCGGTTAATTTGGCCATATAACCAACCAACCGCGTTCTTCAAGCCATCCATTAATTAAATAGCCGTTAAAATCACAGAACAAAATATGGATTATTATATAAATTATTTTTTTTACGTTAGAAATATAATTAAATATTATGCAATTTATGATTCCAGGATCCAGAAATAAGTTGGGATTGTAATGATCGTGATTCGGATCCTTATCCAAAGCACGGAAAAAAATATAAAAATTCTCATGGTACACGTTGCGCTGGAGAAGTATGACAATGTTAATTATATTTATTTGTTACCAAAATTGTATAAAAATATTAGCGAATTTTATTCAAAAACCGTGGTGTTTCCTCTGGACACTCGATACGCATCACACAAAACTATTTTCAATTATGCATTATGCTTTGCATGAACATTACTTACTTATTAATTAAAAATATATGTTTAATTGTTACCTGGAACTCCTGTAAAACTACAGTTTTTGTGTTAATTTATTGACCATGCAAAGCAATATATGTATTTCAATAATTAAAATTTTGCTAATTAATTTTTTTGTTAAGTAAATCGAGGTATCAGATTCTAAGTAATACATTCTAAATAACACAATATATATTATTGTCAAACAAAAGTAAACACTCTAAGCTTCAATTAAAAAACCGGACTTTGGTATTCAAACATATCGTCTATTGTTATTGATATATCTCTCATGCTCTACATTTAGATAGCAATGACGGCAAACAACAAAAAGTGCGGCGTAGGCGTTGCCTGGGGGGCAAGAGTAGGTGGCGTTCGGATGCTTGACGGACGAATAACGGACAGAGTAGAAGGAGAGGCAATCGGTACGTTTTTGTTTCATATTTGGTAAGGTCACGATTTTATGAATTCTTGGTATTTTTGATCGCCATGTTGAGTCTTAAATTGTATGTTTCATGTTGCACGTTTGATTAATTTTTCGTGACCCTACCAAAAAGCGTTTATATAGTTATCATTATAGTTAGTGCTAATTCAAAATTAATTGAGATTTTCGACTTGTTTGTTGTTGAATTGTGACTTTCTAGCAATGGCTTTTTATTCAAATGAGTTAGAACATGTAAAGATAAATAGATAAAACTTTTTAACAAAAAATAAAAACCGACTTCCATGTCACCAAAAAGCAATAAAATAATTTAAATAT
>DWNE01008698.1:0-11367 GCA_018249875.1 Cecropterus toxeus | reverse complement strand
GCCAGGTGGTAGAACCAATGTAGTTCGACCGGGGAAGTACCACCGCCACACCTATGTCTAGCGTGAAGCAATTCTTGCGTTTCGGTGGAAGGGTGTGGTTGCCGGCTCACTTTTATATGAGGCGACCATCCTAGTCCTTAGGAGCAGCAACGCATCTGTGATCGACTTTAATAGAGTCCCTTTTCTATATGAGGTTGCTTACAGATGCCCATGGGCGGCTGTTACCACTTACCATCAGGTGGACTCATGCAGTCCACCGGATGGTAAGTGTTACACCTACAGCTACACCTCGTTTGCTACTTCAATCCTAGTACCTGGTTGACTGAGTTCCGCTTCGTTTTTTCTTCAAAACAACATCTAAACAAACAAAGCTCCATCTAGATAGCGCTGATACATAGTTTCTTAAAACGCTGTATTTCAAATGCCTATATTTTGGAAACGTAGCTTTTCTCGGTATTCCTTGAGCCGAAAAATCCCTAATCTGTAAGTTTATTGAAAATCCTTGAAGCTGTTTCCGAGATTCTGATTACACACACAAGAACACTGATTACACATACAATAATTGTTTTAATATATAAATATATTATTAGATGAACATGAGTGAGTTACCTGGTGCACCCTGGCCTCGTGCAGCCGTTTCATCTCGCGGTTCCGCTTGATGGCCGCGTCGCGCTCCTTGCGGCGGTACTCCCGCTCCACGTCCTCCTGGATCTTCAGGTTGCGGATCCTCTCCAGCTCCTCCTTCAGCTCTTGCTCCGCCTGCAGAATAAGAACGTTTTCACATATATACTCGTAAATACTTCATCTCTCCTTTTAGAATGCGCCATATAAAATAACAAATATAACTAGCAAGCACGATGTTTCCTTCGCCGTAAAAAAATATGCTTAAAACCTCAGAAAAAAAGACAAGCATCAAATCCGGACCTTGTAACAAACGAGCATGCAGTCCATCTGATGGTAAGTGGGCACTACCGCCCATGGACAACTGTAAGCAATTTAATAAGGATCAGGGGTTATGTACGGTCGCCTAATATGAAAGTGGTCTGGTAACCACACTTTTCCATCGAAACGATGACATGCTACATGCTATAAATAGATGTGGCGGTGGTACCTCCCCGGTCGAACTATACTCGTTCTACCTTCCAAATCCATCCCTGTTTTCGCTCACCTTCTGGGCCTTGGCAATGTGATCGATGCCCTTCTGCTTGGCCGCTTTCACCGCCTCGGCCTCCGCGCGGTTCTTTGCCTCCCGCTCGCGCTTCTGCTTGATGAAGTTGGAGATGCGCAGGTCCATGATCCTGTCCTCCTCGTTCTGGAGCTGCTTGTAGTACAGGAGCTCCGCGTTGCCTGCAATGATACATTTATGCTTGTATATGCATTTGTAACATTGTTAAAAACATTAAAACAAATAACCCGACTACTTAAAACGATTTTTAATTTAACGCTTATATGAGTTTCGTCAAAATAGTCAAGTAAAAGTATTATAATATATATTTAGATTCTTCTATTTATTAGCTTTCATTTGATACCCATATTGCCGTGATAGTAAAAAAAATCGTTACTCCCCCCATTTCCCTTTATTTCCGGGCGCATTTTTTTTTAAATATAGCGTATGTCACTATGCAAACTAAGACGATTCTAATGATATGTATGTAATGTATGATTCGTATGATAGCGCGTGCCAAAGAAATGAACATACATACATACAAACATACATACGTACATACATTGATACATTTATCTCCTTCTGACGCAGTCGGGTAAAAGGTGGTTTATTTAAGCATGTAAGATAGCAACTATAAGTTCGTCAACGGAAATAGTCCATATTTTAATGCCAACTGCTAGAATTTAATGAGAATTCGCAACAAAATCAACATTAACATGTGTATGCGAATGTCTAAATCAATGCGAATGTTCCGCATTTTCCTATTCGGATGCGGATGCGAATATCCGCAACACCAAACGACAACCTTGGCGACGTCATTTATACCGCGAGGACTGGAAGTATTTCCAAACAAAAAGTGCTTCGCGGCAATATTTTATTCGGGGAATTAAGTGGTTCCCACTCGAAAAGTTCTCAAAAAATATTTCTATATCTGAATTTATTCCCAACATCCAATTATAGCAACAGTACAAAAGTGTAACCTTGGTCGAGGATCTCCTTCAGTTTGGCCTGTCTCTCGTGCTTCTCCTTCAGCTTCTGCGCCTCGTCGATCTGCATCGCGATGTTCGCCTGGTTCACCCTGATGCTCTCCTCCTCGATACGTTCCGCTTCCATTATCTGATAAAACAATATTGATGAAAGAACCAGTGTACTTCGACCACAATGGTCATACCTATAACTTGGAGTATTTCTTACGTTCCGATGACGGATGTGTTTGCCAGCTTAGTGGAGAGTAGTAACGCATCTGGGATTGACTTCAGATAGAACCTCTGTTCGATATGAAGTAGCTTACAGATGTCCATGGGCGGCTGTGACAACTTACCATTTGCGACTGCAAGATCGTTTGCTGATTTATCTTAATATATATTAATTACGTGTCACGTTGTTTGTCCGGACTAATGTCCTAAACTACTGAACCGATCGAATTTGAAAAGAAAAAAATAAACGAACTTAATAACAAATAATGTTACTCCATTATTTGTTATTAAGTTCGTTTATTTTTTTCTTCCCGTCCGGGAAAGATGCGTGAGTCGTTGCTTCTCCAGGGCTTGCCGCAACTGCATTAAATTATGGGAAATTGGTACTAAGAACCACACCAATTTTTTTAATGCCCAACGAAGTGGTGGAGTCTGCTAATTAATAAATAAATAAAATTAAGTAGTTGCATAATATTAGAGTTAGTAGTACTCCTTGCCTTGGCGGTCTCGTGTGCCTTGATCTGCTCCTTGAGGGCAGCGAGGTTCTGCAGCCGCAGGCCGTGGCGGCGCTCCTCCTCTTCCTCCGCGCGCCGCACCGCCGACTGCCGATTCTCCTCCATTATTGCATCCAGTCTACATAACGGGGGATCCCTCACTATTGTCATCAACATCATTAATATCTTTTTGATCATCATCTTCTACCTTATTAACTCAGGTACTTCTGGTCAGGTACTTCTGGCATTTTCATTCAAAGACGTACAATTTTGATCGGGTCATCGGACTGCCTCGCAAGCCAACCAGAATTTAATTTTCTTTGTCTTAGCAAATCAGATCTCTACACCTATACCTAATCATATACCTCATTGTAAATGCAAATGAATAAGGAGTTTTGGACTATGCCTTTTTATCTTTGAATTGCAATTAGATGTAATTATAGTATAAAATTAACGGTTTAGCTGTTTATCTAATAGAAACACATGTAACTGACAGTCCAAACCAAATGAAGAGTGGAACCACCCACAGAATTTGTTAACTTAAGATGATCTACAATTCCATTTGCTTCTTCCCATTTTTCGACAATATCTGTTCGTACCTTCGCTGCTCCTCATCCAACTCCTTCTTGATGAGGTCTTTCTCGGCGATCTGCGCGTCCCGAATGGCGTGGCATTTCGACGCTAAGATGATACGATTGCACAGCCTTGGACCCTGCATGTTGTCTGCTCGGAGCACTGACAATAACATAGTAATTATGAGATTAATGATGCGTCAAAATAGAACAATAAGAACGACCTGTCGTTCTTATTGTTCTATTTTGACGCATCGACCTCGCAGAGATCGCTCGAATCGCAGGGACCGTTCTTAAAATTTCTGCAAATTGAGTCAAATGCTTGAAATTGCTCTTAATGATGTTGTATATTGTAGTAGCGAATTAAATGGGATTCGTTGCTAGAAAATGATCAAAATAAACTTTAACCGCTTTAAGAAACCCCCCCAAATTCGAACTCGAGCAAATAGCAAATTTTGCAAAAGGCCCCTTTTATCTTAACGTGAGACATAAGAGGAAGACAAAGAACGTCAATCATTGACTATTTACATTTGGGTCAGTACACAGTAATGCTCATTACTAGGCTAAGGTTTAGTCCCATAACTGGCGAAAGTCTGGTGTATAGTCTGGGAAAAATAAAAATTAGACATCAATCTGCGTGGAATACTGTTAAACAACATAAGTACGAACAATCAAGGCTTGAATGACCTTTTGAATTTACAAACCGTTAACTTTATAGACTTTTTAGTATCTAGAAAGGATAGAAATGATTGAGGAACTCCGTGTGAGTTTAACCCTGATTTCCTCACTTACTTTCCGCTCTGGACAAGGTGTGCGCAGCTTGGTCGGGCCCCTCTAGCTCCGGGTCCGCGGTGCCGGTAGCGGCCTCCGCGCCGGGCTGGACCTTCAAGTTCTCCTTCAGCATCTGTTTCCGCATCTCCGACTCGTGAGCCGCCTTCTGGATGGCGGCCTCTTGCGCGTGCATAGCTTCCAACTGCTCCTCCTTTGTCAGGATCTGATACAATGAAGGAGACAAAGAGTATTTATCTATATGTTCAAGGAAGCTGACGAAAACTTATTTATATTTTCGCTTGTGATGTTGATTTTTTTCGATTTGTCGTGCGATGCCAGTCTTTTGCATCGCTTGATGGATGTCAGAAAATGACGTGTGTATGTAAAGAACAAACCTAAGGCTATAAATATAAGCTTTCCTGATAGGGGTGAACGGATGGAAGGAACTAAGATACGGCTATGTTTCAAACTATCCGACGAAATGGCATCTCGCATTTGCTTTTCATAACGCCAAAATAATTTATGATATATGATATATTTTCACAAAACAGCAGACATCGTAGACATGACACGCAAGTACTTAGCACTGATGGACGGATGCTTAGCATATCTTTGTGTAACACGTGTAGATAGTGATGCAGGGACAGCAAGGCCCGCAGCATCCACCGCATCCACCACAGGGTCCGCACATATTGAAGTTTAGGAGGTTACTGGAAAGAAAATTAAAAGAGAAATAGTACAGTAAAGCAATTACCTTTTAAAGAAACTCTTATAACAAACCTTAGCTTGTTTCTTCAGCCTATCAAACTCCCGCTTGGGTATGACAGCAGGATAGAAGTTTGGCTCCGTTTTGGGTACGAGCAGCTCCCGCCAGCCACCAATCTGGGGCACCATCGTGATCTCGTGCTTCGGGACCTCGCATTTGTGGATCGGACGCTTCGTGATGGGGAACTTGAGGCGGCAGTCTGATGGTCTAGAATGGCGATTATCGTGACCTTTATGGGTATATAATAATACCCAGCACGCATTGAAATTAGATTTCTTGCCTTAGCAAAATTCGAGAAAATAGATTTACATTAGAAATTTAAAAACGCTGTTTTTTAATCTTTAAGAATGTCATTTCGCATAGGTATATTTTTCATTAAGGTACAAACGCATAGATTTTGGAATAGGTAGTTTTGGGTAAGTATTTAAAATGGGTAACCTTAGGCATACCTTCAGGTTATTAGCCCATTAAGTGTTACCGGGCAAATGGTTCATGGTCCTTTTTTTCCCATTTATTTATAAATATGCTTTGTGAGTTGGTAAAACGAGCATGGATTGACTGGAGAAGTACCACCGCCAAATCTATCTATAGCGTGAAACAGTTCTTGCGTTTCGGTGGGCGTGATTACCGGCACACTCCCATTTAGGAGGCTATCATGTCAGCCCTTGAAAATACCAACGCATCTATGACTGACTTCCGAGAAAACCTCTGTTATATTTAGTATATGAAGTTTAATAGAGACGTCCATACGATTTTTATAAAAAAAACTATATGTAAGTCTTAAAATGTAAACCTTAAACTTAGCTGGAGGTTAATGCTCTATTAGGGGTTAGCGGTTCAAAAACATGCAAGATAATAATATAATTATACGGAAAAGAGAATAAACATAACTACTATTGTTTCTTATTTATGCATACATAAACTTTTATTGTAGGTCTACTTCGTTGACAATGACAAATACAACTTTAATATAAATTATATAGATACTAATCGAACGGTCCCTGCAGTTCCAGGACCAGAATAGGTCTACGGTATACCCTGCGTGACGTAAGAGGCGACTAAAAGGGGACTTCTGGGGTTGCGGGCAAGAGTGGGAGCTCGAACCGTCCAGCCACGTGACCCCGGGAGGCACGACGACATGTGTGTTCGCGTGTACGGTGAACGCAAATGCTCAACGGGAAAGAGCCCGAAAGGGGCATCGAGCTTGGAGGACTCCGGTTGCTTTCCGTTGGAAATCCCGGAGTCCGTCACACAGCGCTTATGTAGGCCACCAGGAGGGTTTAAGTGCGGTAGAAATCCCACAAAACACGGCGTCTCTACCACGACGTCGGGTACCTTTTGAATGTTTCCCCCTCGAGAACTAAAAAAAAGTCCCTACTAATCGAACAAAAAACTGTATTTAAATTATAAAATTGGTAGATACACTAGACAATCATCCAATGGAATTTACAAGCATCCAAATCAGGGTTAGCCTAGATCTACCGATTACCTACATAATGTATATTTTCCAAAATACATCTTCTTCATTGTATAATTTTTATGTTGCCACCTACGACTAAGTTGCAATCGGTTGACTACCGATGATCTATCTAGAGCAATAGTGTTCAAACTTATTTTGTTTCAACATTGCCTCGAGATTAGGGTCGCCAAAAACAATTGATTTCTAATCTACTTAGCATAAGAAATCGACTGTTTTATAGCGACCCTAATCTCGGGAGCTCCTTCTTCTTTGATAAATTCCGTCGACGTTTACATTTGTTCTATTTTGAAAAATACCAATCAGCTTGCACCTAATGTTATCTCCACATCCCTAGTCACCAATATCCAGCCCCTCCCCTAATTTATTCTGGGCCTCATTCGCTGTCCTGTAAGTTGTTCGAAGTGAAATTTAGTGAAGTGAAAATTCTAACAGTTTGAAGTGTTTTGTCAATTTGTATAGTGGCAAAATAAAAACCTTCTTATTATTTTTTGTTTTTAAAATGTTTTCTATTAGACATTATTACAGTTAATTTAAATTTTACTGTCTAGATACTTATTACCTCATCGATTGTAAGTCTTAAAAACGAAATCCTGCTGATTTTGATTGTAAGTACTCTAAGTATCATAAAAAGTGCACCACTTCCTTAGTGTGCTTTTACTTTTTTGATTTTATAAACCAACAAAATATATTTGCTACCATCAGACAAAGTACTTGCTAATACATCGTTAATTCGGGTACTGGTCGCTGTAGTACACAGCTGAGCCAATTTTAAATGAAATGAACCGAATGATTTAATTAATCTAAGTTTCTATTACGGAAATGTTAATCGTTACTGGAAAGAATTAGTGCAATATAATGGTAAGAGTATACAATAGTACATAAGTGGTATACAAGTGTAATTCAGTTACCTATGTAGCTGGTAGCAGCCAGGCTCACTGCCTCTCCGAACATTATGATACTTGATGCCCTCGTGATAATCTTTAAAAACTTTCGGCATTTTGTTCAGTAAATTATATAAAAAACGAGTAACAAAGACATTAACCACAATTTGAAACTATGTTGCTTGGAAACAAACAACTTTTTGTTTAGTCAATATAAAAAATATTGTCATTTAGCATAAAAAATAAAAACATATAAAGTACCTAACGTATAACGTATTACTAATTGTTTTGTATTATATGTTTCCGTATAATATATTAATTATAAAGTTGACGCCAAGCAGGTTGTGAAGGTTACGTTCGCTGATTTTTGCATGTTTAAAAAAAAATATCTGTACTGTGTTGTGTGTACCACTTTCAACATTTACCACAATTATGGCAAAATTAGAACTGTTTGTTACTAATTTTATTAGTAAAGGCCCAGGGTATAAATATAAAAATTCATAATCAACCTGTTCAATGCACTTTTATGCTCTATGAAATCTATGTAATTTTACTGGTAACAAAGGTAATTTAGACACGTTTGTAAATATTAAAAATAACTTTCATACTAAGATTAAAATAATTAATTTATATAAAAAAATAAAATTAATTAAATATCGGAGATATTTTAAGGTTTTTGTAATTTAGAAGGATGGAAACATTGCATCTACTTGTCATTGTCACTTTGTCTGTTTGTCATATTTGTCAGTTTGATAAAAGCGATGGGAGGGTGCGTTTATCCGAATTGTAATATTAATTTTATTTCAAGTTAAAAAAAAACTATAAGTATGAATGAAAGTTCTCGACTATAACACTTAGAAAAAATTTAAATACATTTTTATTAATTCTACTTGTATAGTTATTGACTGTTTGTGCTTATTTATTATATAAGAGGTTATATTAAAAAGAAAGTGTAACAATAATATAAAAATAAAAAAAAATAGCACCATGGAGTCTGGAGACGCACCAAAACCACTAAAGGCGTATACCGCGCCTCTATTTGTAAGTACTTTAATAATTATTTTGTTTGTTTTTGTCTTTATAATGTTATAATGAATTTAAGTGTAAATAAAATTGATTTTTTTTAATACTATATTTCTAAAGGCGGGAGCGCTGGCGGGTCTTTCAGTGGATGTGGCCTTGTATCCTCTGGACACTCTGAAGACAAGGCTTCAGAGCCAACAGGGCTTCTACAAGGCCGGTGGCTTCAGAGGGGTGTATAAAGGTAAATTTAAAACTTGAAAACTGTTATCAAAATATTTATAACAATTTATTGGTCATATTGATTTACGATTGAGACATTTACATATATCCAGTAAAATTAATGTAATCATAACGTAAATGATGAAGTGATTATAAAATTTATTTTTGTATGTATAGTTTATAATTTATTTTTGTATGTATAGTTTATAATGTATAGTTTATAATTTACGTATAGTAATAAACTTAAGCGTCATTTATTAGCATTGTAGTACTACTCTATTCTGGTTGTTATACATAACGTACTCGTAACAACAGTGTTTACAATGTTGCATAGGGTAGATAGCAATGTGATTTAATAAAATGACACTAATGTGAAGAGGAATTAAAGAATAATTGTAGCCTTATATATACATATACAGTATAATCTCACTAATCCGGCACTTCGATAGATCGACACATCCAATAATCCGGAACCCTCCGCCCACACCTCTCTACTACAACTGTAAGAGTTAAACCAGATGATGCATTGATTTGCACTTTGCTAGAAAAGGTTTTCTAGCAAGGTTGCACAAAAGCAGACCTCAATTAAGGATTATTTAAAAACTATGTAATTACATAAGTACATGTTAATTTAACATATTACATACAATTTATTCCCTCTGTGAAATGCTTTATTTTATTAATTACCTATGACTTTTTCACTATAATCCAGTACATTCTAATAATCCGGCATCCTCCAGTTTTTAATAGTGCTGGCTCAGTGAGATTATACTGTATATACTTATATATAAGTAAGTATCCTGGTTGAACTATACTCTTTCTACCACCTACAAATAATTTTTTTAATGTATTTTTTTACAATTTCTGTTGATTGCAGGTCTTCTAACAGTGGCCACTAGCTCCATGCCCACGTCCTCGCTGTTCTTCGTGTCGTATGAAACTAGCAAGAGCTTGCTGCAGCCGCTCGTGGCGCCGCAGTACACTCCCGTTGTACACATGTTCTCTGCTTGCGTCGGTGAAGTGGTATGAATGTATTTTTAAGTTCAATCTCACAGATTTTAACCTAACCTAACAATATCCATAATTGATTGGTTAGATGGGTGCCCATGAGTGAATTTCAAGCATGTTACCATGCTCCGTGGAACGTTAAGTTCATTCAAGTAATTTTCAGAATTATTTTTAGAACATAAAATATCTGCTACCTAGTAAGTTATTAAGAAAGTCCTCTGTTGCCGGCTCATTTATATATGAAGCGACCATCTCAGTCCTCAGGAGTAGCAACACATCTCTGATCGACTTCAGATCGAACCCCTGTTCTATATGAAGTTGCTTACAGGTGTCCATGGGCGGCATTCACCACTTACGTTTGCTATTTCAATCAAATAAAAAAGGACTTTCCAAAGCCTCAATCGAAGTTTAATAACCCCAAGAAATTCAATTGAAGATTCGCTAAAAGACAACGTTTTGAAAAACCTATGAATTAAAGGTTCTTGTCAACTTCACATACAAAAAATTCTAGAACTGATGACAATTATTTAGCAAGTGGTTAAAGATTATATCATTTCGAAATAATGTGATATCAAAATATACAAATATCAACCCCATTGGATTGTGCACGTCCCCTGCACTTTACCATTACTATCGCGCTTTCGAGAATTCGTAACAGTACGTTTAATTCCCCACTAGAAATATTCGCCTTCAGTCTAAATGGGTAAGACAAGGTGCTTTTTTTGGCGACGGTAGCCAAAGAAAGGCCATGAAGCTTCGGACACTAATATTTACTTAGTTTTTCGAATGTGATTAAGATTTTATTTGATTTTAAATTGCATATTACTATCCAAATATTATTTAAAAACTACCGTACTCCTTTAAGTTTTAATGGTATTACGTATATTAAAGTTATATACATTTTATAAAATTAAAGCTATGACGGTGATTAATTCGTATGTACATAATATTACTATTAATTATTTATAATATACATTTCATAAAATATACGTAGGAATTTTGACGACGCGCGTGGCGGAGTGCTCCATACCGGCCTGACATGCAGTGGGTTCCGGGTTCGATCCCCGGCCAGGCAGACAGTTGAATGATAAATTTCGATTTCTGTTTTGGATCTGGGTGTTTGAGTAATCTTTGTGTGTGTCCATGGCACCAACGTCATAAGAAAATCCTAGTCTACGGCTATGAGTGTAGAAAGCTTTATTTATTTATTATAGTACATATTATTTATTTATTGTATCAGGTATGTTATGGGGCTTATTAACCGTACCGAATCTATCGGATATCCGAAATAAAAATGATCCGTTATCGTAACCGTATCCGAAAAAAACTTGGTTAATTTCGCATATGTTCCGAGACGTGTTTTTTTTTAGTTTTATTAAATAATTTATTGTTATTTATTGTAAGTAAATTGAGCAATTTATCGTTATTTTCAGTTAGCGTGCGTCATCCGAGTGCCTACAGAGATAGCCAAGCAGAGGAAACAAACTTATGTGGGCTCGGAGAAGAGAAGCAGTATCAAAATTCTAGTTGAGGTCAGTTGAATACCTAGTATAGGCAGCATAGCAGCCCTAAAAGTTAAGAGGTCTATTCGGCTCTACATATGTATACCAATAAATTTTGTGGATAAATATTTTTCAAAAATTTGAAGTAGCGTACGAGTTTGGCTTTTCATTTATAGTAAATGCTTACTGCCGTCCATGGACACTTGTAAGCAACTATATTTTTTTTATAAATATGAAGTAGCAAACGAGCAAGCAGCCCACCTGATGGTAAGTGGTTACTGCCGCCCATG